>SJYV01021977.1:74538-100578 GCA_006410875.1 Neotragus pygmaeus | reverse complement strand
ATAATTTGGCCACCTGATGCGAAAAGCTGACTCATTTGAAAAGACCCTGATGCTGGGAAAGATTGAGGGGAGGAGAAGGGGACGACAGAGGATGAGATGGTTGGATGGCATCACCGACTCGATGGACATGGGTTTGGGTGGACTGGGGAGTTGGTAATGGACAGGGAGGCCTGGTGTGCTATGGTTCATGGGGTCACAAAGAGTCGGACACGACTGAGTGACTGACCTGAACTGAACTGAATCAGTATTTTAGCCCTAATATTTTTTTTGTGACTTAATTATATTGGCTACTACTTCTGGTACAAATTTAAGTAAGAGTCAAATCCTTGTATCTTTGTCTTGTTTTTGACTTTGCTGAAGACACTTCTTATATTTCTCTCTTTAGCATGATGCAGGCTCTTGGGGCAGGGATAGATTTGTTTTTATCAAGTTAAGGGAACATTCTTATACCACTGAATATTTTAATCAAGAATAGATGTTGAATTGTGCTTTTCTTCTTAAACTTATTAATATGATTAATTATATCAACATGTCTCCTAAAATTAAAGTCTCTGTCCCTGGCATAAACTCAAGCTGATTAGGATGCATTGTTCTTTTAATGTCCTGGATTCTATTTGTGTTACGACTTTTAAAATTTAAGTGGAACACAGATTGCTGGGTGGTTAGCACCATTCAACAACAGACCACAAGAGATATTGAAATAAAGTTAATTTCTCATAGTTCCTGGAGGAAAAACATACCACACCTTGAGAGGCCACATGGGATTGTCAATGCAGAGTGCAGATAGTGAGACAGGCCCTGGGACACATGCCTTTGTTAGAGTCTGTGGGCAGAGTGCTTTGGGGTTCCCAAGTTAGGACCTGATTGGTTGATTCAAACCAGAGGATTTTGGTAAACCCTACAAAGGTCTTATGTAAGGGCCTCATAAGGCGTACAAGTCCTGGGAGATTGTTAGTCAGGACTGTTGGGAAAGTCATATCAGGAACTCACATTTGTGTGTGACAGAAGCTGCTGTCTAGGGTATGTGCTTATGAGGGGGATAGTGTCAGTTGAAGGTCCATGAAAGCTTCTTGGCAGAACAAAATAGATGCTGAAGCAGTAAAACCACAGAGTAGCTTAGCTAACCTCTCAATAATTTGTTCACATTTTGTTTAGGATTTTTGCATCAGTATGCATATGTTATCTGTGGCTTTATCTTTGAAATCTTTGTTGCATTTTATTGCTCATGACAAAAAAAAATTTAGAAGTTTTCATTCTATTTCTGTGTTCTAGAATAGTTTAAATTACATTGGGGACTTTCTGTTCTTTAAAATTTGATGGTGGAAATCCTATATGAAACCAACTGGATCTGGTTCTTTTTAGATGAGGCTCTTTGTCAACTTTCCCCATTTTTTCCCCCCATGGAAACTGGATCTGTTTAGATTCTCTCTTTTTCTAGAGTCAGCCTAGGTAAATTATATCTTCTTCAAAAATTGTTCATTCGTCTAGGTTTTCAAAAGTATTTTATTTTGAGTTTAGCAAAGTAGTCTTTTATGGTTCTTTTCATTTGCTTAGATTTTGAAATCATTTCCTTACAACATTTCTTACTTATGTATTTACTATTTTTCTCCTGTTTCCTGATTACCTCGCAGATTAACTGTCTTTCTCCCAAAAAAGCTTTTAGTTCTATTTATTCTACTACTATTTTCTGACTCACTAATATCTGCTTTTATTTTTATTGATCTCTTTCTTCTGCTTCTCTTCAGTCTATCTTCCTTTTTCTAACTTATAATACCCAAAGCTGCTGTGGTCTTAGATGCACAGTTAAGTGCATCCAGAGTGCCTCACTGGTCCTTCTGCCATCGTTTCCCCAGTCATTTTTTGGTTGGCTGTCGTTCACCTAGAAATTTTCACAGAAGACTCACGGAATCATTGTTCGCTGAGTTCTTGCATGTTAAAAATTATTGTCCTGTGAACAGGTGATCAAGGACTTTACAGTCAAAAAAACATAGTGAAAGAAGATATTTATGGAAGGGGAATTATAGAAGAGAGGTATTATAGAGGTGGGTCAAACAGATTGTTGCAGTTTGTTTTGGGTTGGGTTTTTTCCAGCTGCGCNCGCCCCGGGGCTCCCGTGTTTGCGGCGCTCTGCCAGATGCCCCGGGCAAGTGTGCCAGCCCGGGTGTGCCCGGCCCAGATGTGTCCAGCCTGCGTGTGCCCGGCCCACATGTGCCAGCCCAGGTGTGTCCAGCCTGCGTGTGCCAGCCTGGGTGTGCCCAGCCCGGGTGTGCCCGGCCACATGTGTCCAGCCCGGGTGTGCCAGCCTGCGTGTGCCAGCCCATGTGTGTCCAGCCCCGATGTGTCCAGCTGCAGTGTATCTGGCCTGCGTGTGCCAGCCACGTGTGCCCAGCCCGCATGTGCCAGTTGCGTGTGCCAGTGGTGTGTGCCAGCCGCATGTGCCAGCCTGCGTGTGCCCAGGGCTGGTGCTCGGTCTTGCTGCTCACTGTGCGTCACCAGCACTGTGCCCTCAGTGCCCTGCAAGGCACTCCGGCCCCCGGAAGCTGCGAGGGACCCACGGTCTGATGCCGGATTCTCGTGAGAAAAGCACAGGAGGGACAGGAAGTGGGACTGTGAAGCCAGTTCTCACGACTTGGTTTGGGGCAGCCGACGGGAGGACCGCTCGCCCAGACCTTCAGCTGGTGTCTTTGATGCACTTCCCTCCTCTGACCCTCCTGCTGTCCTCTCTGTGGAAGCAGGGTCTTTGCACAGAGCCTGTTCCTGCAAGGAGCTCCCACTCCTCCTCCTCCAGGCTCGCGGCCCCGCTCCTCGGCACACGGGGTGTCCTGGGGGGACAGGTCTGGATTGAGGCTCTCCTGCCTACACCTCCTCCCACGGGGCGNTGTGGCAGGCATTATTGCTGAAGCATGCCCCATTTAAGCCCTTTGCCCTCCATGAAATATCTTTTTTTAATGTTTTTCAGAAATCATGTAATGAACTGTTGAAAAAGGGTTAATCGCTATAATGCAGAAAGTAGCCCTTCGAAAAGTCACACCAGCCATCATACTTTGCAGATAAAATTGTGTGAATTCAGGTGGGTGTCTTGGCTGGGAGAAGGGAGCAAGAAGATATTTCTGAACCATATGGTTGTCCCTAATGCCTTAAAATAAACAAACCTGCTTGGGTTACTCAGAGTAGAATGGTTTGGGAAGACATTCTTAAGTTGGTGTAATAGCATGCACGCGAAGCCAGCTTGCCCTATCTGTGCTCTGGAGTAATGAGGTGATAGCCAGTTTTTTGAGATAGCTGGTGAGTCTCGCATTTAACTGTGACTGCCTGTGGCCTTTTCTGCAGTTTGGCTGACAAATCAGCACTCCATCCCTGTACCTCTTGCTCTTATATTTCTTTGATTTTTTAAAAATAATATTTTGTAATTTCCCCTGAGTTAGGACAGAAGCCATCTCAAACTTACTAATCACCTATACTTGTATAGCACCCCACAGGTTCAAAAAGCTTCCTTCCTGTGATCTTTATCACCTGTGAGGAAAATGTAGCTGACTATTCTCCCCATTTTATATGGAGTAAACTGAGGTTCCAAAAAAGCTTAATGGGTTCTTGCGTTTGAGTCCTCTAGCTAGTGTGCATCAGCATTCCAGTGTATGAACGTGGACTTTATTTCTAGTCCAAGAATTCCATACACTTCAGCATGGACAGAAAGCACAATTGGATTGTCCTGAAAGTGCCCACATGAACTTTCTTTGTCCTGAGGTTAGCAGCTTCTTTCATCCAGAGGGGAAATATTTATCCCACTCATGATATCCTGTGTAGTGTCTTTTCTGCTAGGTGTTTCACAGACAATATGTTCAATCAGTCATAAGTACCTTGTGAAGGAAGGGCTCTTGCATGGGGAGAGGGCAGCTCAGAGTGGTTAGTGGTTACCTCGCCCAAGAGCACCTCAGAGGTTGCCCTGGATGTGAGTCAGCCCTACCCGGCCCCGGTGCTTGGAGCTGTGCTGGGCTGCGTAAGGCTCAGGTCGAGTGTGCTGGCAAGGGCATGATTCTACCTAGCAGCCTTGACCCAGCCCTTCTTAGTTCACAGCATTGCTCTCAGGTAGCGTCTCTAATGGAACACCCAGATGTAATCCAACTTTAATTTGACTCAGGACTGTGAAGGTCAGTTTTTGAAGGAAATTATACATTCCCAACAACTCCTGGAGGGCCTTTGCCCTGGCCTCCCAGCTGACACATTGACCAACATCCCGTGCCCAGTGAAAGTTTGCACACTCAACGAGGACCAGCAGTGGGACGACCAGGGTACTGGGCGTGTCATCTGACTATGTGGAGTGGCGGGAGGGCAAGTGTCTGTTAGTCACGGCCTGACAAAATGCGGTCCACTAGGGAAGGGAATGGCAAACTACTTCAGTACTCTTGCCTAGAACTCCATGAACAGGGTGAAAAGGCAAAAAGATATGACACTTAAAGAGGAGGCCCAGTCGGTACCAATATGGGAAGGCTTTAAAAATTACCCATGAACCTTTGTAAGTGAAAAAATTTAGAGAAAAATATTTTTCACTTTACACCTACTATTTTTATCTGTAAGCTGAACTTGTGGGGAGGATTTTTTTTTTTTAATTATAGTAAAATGGATGAACAGTAACATAAAAAGGAAAAATTGGGTTTATATCTGTTCCCATCTTTTCTGCTCTAATTCCATCTTCCAAGCTGGGAACTTGTGCCTAAAGAACTCAGAAGACCTGAGTCATGGTCACCCCCAGAGTGGTGACAATTCCAAAGGCTGGCACAAAACATAGACCGCTTCTAGATCCAACAAGACACTGATTTTTAATTAAATATTTTCAAAAACTTTCAAGCAGCCTAAGTATGTATGATACAAAGTTTCCTTTTTACTCTTCCATATTCTGAACCCCTTCCCCCATCACACCACATCATGGATCCCCAAAGAAATACTGTCTGGATCCTTGCCCATTAGAGAATTCAATATTTTTCTTTCAAGTTCTGCTTCAGTTCAGGAAGAAGAGTGGCTTTATAAACCATTACCAAATCAAAGCCCCATCAGAGGAGGACAGAAGCCCCCATACATTGGGATAAATTATTTTCGGTTCTTGATTTTATGCCAGTGCTAGTGAAATTTCACAGTTGGTTATTAAAAAATCCTGGGGTCGGGGTTATGTGCTATTTATGTCACAAGAAGCAGGAGAAATAAAATACCCTAAAGATACAAAAATATTTTGTAAATCGACATATTTGGGGCATATGTTTCTCTTTCGGGGCCTAGGAAGCGATTTATGTGCTCTGATGAAGTGCTGGTAGAAAGACCTCTACTGAATTCGCACTTAATGGTCCACGCACCTTCCAAACTATTGATACAGCTGACCTGGCTAAGGCCCGTGGTGGGTGAAAGGAGGGAGCCTGAGGAAATGGGGACAATTTATTACCTTTCAGAAAGAAATGGTGCGAGTGACCTAAGTCACAGTTTCCTCGAAAGGTAGAAACTGCTAACAATTCAAGTTGACAACTGCCAATGGCAAGTCAACTTCACTTTTCTCACTATAAATCTGAATTTTGGGGTTACTGGGGGGAATGTTAATATGGAGTATCCCCCCCACCTACTGCTTGGAGCAGTTCAAGCCCTACCTCAGAAGCAAAGATCCAGGCACCTAAGTCCCTCTTCTAAACATGAAGATGGCCCACGAACCAGCCTCTCCAGGAACCGATGTCTGCTCCTATAGAGAAATGAATTTCGAATGTCTTACTGTGATTAGTGAATGGTTCCCAATATCCAGTCCCCTGAGAATAACACTCTAAAGTACTCGAAGTCTAGTTTCTCTTTGTTAGAAATATGATATAGGAGGAAAAGATTTTTTTTTTCTTTGCTCAGAGAATCTGATACCCAACAAATCAAAGTGGACATGCCCAAGCTGTTGGGTCAAGATGACTGCAGAGTGTGGAGGTTGAGAGGGATTAAAATGAGGCTCAATGTTATAGAAAAGGATGTGGGTTTAGAAGCCTCCCATGTGGGCTGTAGAAGAGGAAGTCTAAAGCTATATTTCATAGACACAACTCACTGGCCCCAGGGACTCCCCCAGGTGCCCAGTCCATCTTATTTCATCAGGAAAAGAGCATGCATCTTGTTTAAGTCTATGGTAGAGACCCTAGAGGGCCTAATGACAGCTTCAGGCTTTGGAAGCATTCAGGACAGGGCCTCCTCTGTTTGTCTCAGGACAGTCAGCTGATGCTCAAACTCATCTCTTCTCTATGCAGTAAAGCACCAGCTCAGGGTCTGGCCCACCTTGAAGAAGAGGCTTCTTTCTTGGAAATGATGTGCCGCTAAATCGTGTCAGTCGTGTCCGACTCTTTGTGACCCCCTGGACTATAGCCCATCAGGCTCCTCTGTCCACGGATTCTCCAGGCAAGAGTACTGGAGTGGGTTGCCATTTCCTCCTTCACAGAATCTTCCTGACCTAGGGATTGAACTCACATCTCTTAGGTCTCCTGCACTGGCAGACAGGTTCTTTACCACTTCTGCCACCTGGGAAGCCCAGCTAAATACCATCCTTTGGTTTCTGAAGATACAGATTGGTTTGGAATCTCACTTGTCCTGCACAAATCTGAGATGTTCCTTGATTCAGTTGAACTGAGATAATTTAATGATGCGTAGTGGTACGTTGTCTATAGCTTAATTGAACTTTAGCTTTTTCATCCTAGTATTACCTCATGGTATAAAAGACATGAGTTTTTGATATTCAAATTGACTTAGGATACAGTAGAAAGCTGTTGGTTTAACACATTACATTAGGATTAGAATCTGTTGTACAAACAGAAGACTCAAAATAACCATGGTGGGGTCCCAAAGGTGGTTTTCTTTCTCTTTCACTTGAAAGAAGTCTGCATGCAGCAGTGAGGATCCTAAATCCCTCTGCATTTTTGTTCTGTCTCCTCAACTTGCAGCTCTTATCCAGGTTGCCTCAGGGTCCCAGGGGTTGCAGTAGCTCCTGTCAACAGAAATGCATTCCAGGCAACAAGATGAAAGAAGGAAAGACAAAAAGTATAATACTGCTTGCTTCTCTCTTAGGGAAATTTTCCAGAAACTCACCCTACACCTTCCACTGACATCTCCTTGGACACCCTGTCAACAAGAGAGGGTAGAAGCTGTCATCATGTCATTGGGCACTCTGATGCATGAACTAAAAGCAGTGTCTGTCCTAAGGGAAATTGAGAGAGTGAGTAAGTGACTCAGAATCTCCACCAGAAACAATGCTAGAGCCAGGAAAAGACTGTGGCACAGCCCCGCCCCCTTGCCACTTGCAGTGGCAGCAGGTGAAAATGAGAGAAACCACTCGGGGAGCATTTGCTGGAAGCTTGGTGCCCTAAGCAAGGTGATGAATTAGTTACCAAGAGAGAAGGAAATACATGAAGACTGGGCATACTCGGGACTTTTCCATCTGAGAAATAAGAACACCAGCATTGCCATTCCTCTTTAGCCCCTGAAGAGTATTTTGCAAAAGGAAGGATATTTTACAGATTCTGAAATTGTTGCACTTGAAAGGAGATCTTTCTGCAATAAGAATGCAATTATACAGATTTTTGAATATTTCTCCAAATGCTGTGAATAAGTCCATCTATACCATTTTTCTACATTCCACACCTATGCGTTAATAAACGGTATTTGTTTTTCTCTTTCTAACTTCACTCTGTGTGATGGTCTCTAATTCCATCCACGTCTCTGCAAATGGCACAGTTTTGTTTCTTTATATGGCTGAGTAACAAAGCAGAAGAAGACACACAGACATAGAGAACAATTGTATGTACACCAAGCGGAGAAGTGGAAATGGGATGGATTGGGATATTGGGATTGACATGTATGTACTACTATGCATAAAAACAGATAACTAATGAGAACAGACTGTATAGGTCAGGGAACTCTTCTCAATGCTGTGTGGTGACCTAAATGGGAAAGAAATCCAAAGAAGAGGTGATATGTGTATACGTACAGCTGGCTCATTTTGTTGCACTGCAGATGCTAACATAACATTGTAAAACAACTATGCTCCAATTTTTTAAAAATGGTCTGTTAATAAGGAGAAGAGAAAAGGACTATGGCCATGTGTATGAAGGTATCAGTTACTACAGTCACTCAGTTGTGTCTGACTCCTTGTGACCCCATGAACCCCAACATGCCAGGCCTCCCTATCCATCACCAACTCCCAGAGTTCACCCAAACTCATATCCATTGAAACAGTGATGCCATCCAACCATCTCATCCTCTGTCGTCCCCTTCTCCTCCTGCCCTCAGCATCAGGGTCTTTTCAAATGAGTCAGCTCTTCACATCAGGTGGCTGAAGTATTGGAGTTTCAGCTTTAGCATCAGTCCTTCCAATGAACGCCCAAGACCCATCTCACTTAGGATGGACTGGTTAGATCTCCTTTCAGTCTAAGAGTCTTCTCCAGCACCACAGTTCAAAGCAACAATTCTTCAGCACTCAGCTTTCTTCACAGTCCAACTTTCACATCCATACATGAGGAGTGGAAAAACCATAGCCTTGACTAGATGGACTTTGTTGGCAAAGTAATGTCTCTGTTTTTGAATATGCTCTCTAGGTTGGTCATAACTTCCCTTCCAAGGAGTAAGCATCTTTTAATTTTATGGCTGCAATCACCATCTGCAGTGATTTTGGAGGCCAAAAAAATAGTCTAACACTGTTTCCACTGTTTTCTCATCTATTTCCCATGAAGTGATGGGACCAGATGCCATAATCTTAGTTTTTTGAATGTTTAGCTTTAAGCCAACTTTTTCACNCACAACTGATGAACCTACAGTGACACATCATTATCACCCCAAATCCAGAGTTTGCATTAGAGTCTGCTGCAAGAGACTTTTTATTGATTAAAAGCAGAATATGACCCAATGACAGAAAATCCGTGTTGCTAGAACACACATTGAACTCGCTGAAAGTATTCCCTGCAGTGTCTGGTATCTTGGAAGCACTCAGTAATTGGTAGGTGCTGTGATTAGATGCTTGGAAGCACCTTCTTGGCTTCCCTGGTAGCTCAGATGGTAAAGAATCCGCCTGCAATGTGGGAGACCTGGGTCCGATCCCTGATTTGGGAAGATCCCCTAGAGTATTCTTGCCTGGAGAATTCCATGGACAGAGGAGCCTGGCAGGCTACAGTCTACGTGGTTGCAAAGAGTCAGACACTAGTGAGCGACTAAGCACAACACAGCAAGTACCTTCTCAGTGACTGAATTATTTGCTCATGCATTCAGGTGTGCCATAAGTGTACTAGGCATACAGCAGTGAACAAGACAGACGTCCCTGCCCTCATGGCGCATATGTTCTAGAGGGGAGAGCAGCAGTGAACAGATACACCAATACAGAATGTCAGTGATGAGAATTGTTCTGAAAAACATCAGATGGGAAGAAAAGGCTGGAGAGAGATACTGTGGGTGCCACTCTTTTCGATTATGTAGTCAGATGTCTTTGCACTGAGATGATAGTTGAGTAGAACCTGAATAAGATATGGGAACTACAGCGGGAACATGTGGGTAGTAATGCTACCTGGATTAAGAATAGACATGAGAAGGAAGACTTCCCTGGTGGTCCAGTGGTTAAGAATCCACCTTGCAGTGCAGAGGACATGGATTCAATCTTTGGTCAGGGAACTAAGATCCCACATGCTGCGAAGCAACCAAGCCCTGAATGCCGCAACTAGGGAGTCTGTGTGCTGCAATGAAAGATCCTGAGTGAGGCAACTGAGACTCTATGCAGCCGAACAAATAATTAAAACAACAAAAAAAAGAGTAGACATGAGAGTCACATAAAAAGGTTTCTTTGCAGTCCAGCCTCATTTCCTGTTTTGGATATTGACCTCTCTGTGGAACTCATCTCACTGAGAGCATATCAGTGAGCAGAGCCTTTTGCTTTATAAGTGGATGGTCAGAGTGCTCATCATTTACTGTGGGTGGCCGTTCTAGGAGGAGACATTTTTATTTAAACTGAACAAACACTGATGTTTCCCACAGGCCAGGCTCTGATCCCAGAGTCTGAGTGTGACTGTGCTTGGTGGTGTGACTGAGCTGTTTTATCATCAGGAACGTGGAGAGCAGTGTGAGTGAAGATAAGGAGAAATAAAAACATGGCTTCTGTTTTCCGTGGAGCCAGTCAGTTGGATAGGGTGCCAAATCATGGGAAGCTGGGAAACGAGGAAAAAAGGATAAGAGAGTTGTTCTGGTTGTGGACTGTTTGTGGAACTGGTAGTCAATTTGGTTTCCAGGGGCATTTTCATGGACATTTGGTATTGGTCCAAGGCAGAGGTTGGCGACACCAGCCACTTTCTCTGCTTTTGGCTTAAAAGGACTGAAGAAAGAGAAATAGATTCTCTTCCCTTCTTAGCTAAAGGTGGGAAGATTAGATTTTTTGGAGACCTGGGTCTTCTCACTGAGTCGAATAATGTAAATTTTATTGTCATTTTTCCTTCCTCCCCAGAAAAAGAAAAAAGATTTACTTTCATTGCAAATATTTAAGTGTTTATTGGGTTCATTTTCACAACAGAGTTAAAATGTGGGAAAACCAAATATCCCCCCCTCCCACTGCTTTCATTTTGGCTTTTGTTTAATTTTGTAACATTAATTCTTTGATCCTTCCAACCATAAATCATTTAAGTGACTTTGATTAAATAGCTGCTTAACTTCCAAAATTCTTTGTATAATGATTGTGTTTCTTGTCATATTCCGTACAATTATAATGAGGTTTTCCAAAGCAGGTTCCGATGCCAGTGCACCTGGACTCCTCTTGGTGTGCCGTGATTTAAGGCAAATTATTTCACCTCTCACAGCTTAGTGGGAGCATTGATAAGAAAAGCTTGGTATTTAATATATATCCCCCATGGAGATGGTGGCGGGAATTTTATTCAGTTAGTGTTTATAAAGGATGTTTATTGGAGACCCCAGGGAGGGCGATGCTTTAATATGCAATAGGAAATCTGTTCTTTGGACCATCTAACCGACATTATATAATGACTTGGTTTTTGGCTCCACATTCTCTACTGAGACTTTCTTCTGGCTTCTCTGGAGACCGAATTTTGCTGTTTTCCCAGTGTCTTAGAACTCAGGGGTATGGCTGCAAGCTGAACACGCAGCAGCTTCTACATCCAGCATGGTCCTCCTTTGGTGTAGATACTCCCATTATGTCAACTGCCCATGTCTCTAGTTTTGGGGTATGAGCATCTGCGAAATGCAAGACCCTTAGTTCAACTCACAAGGTTTAATCCAAAATTCTAGCAAATTACCATTAATTGTGTTGACCCTATGACTTTATTTTGCTCACGAGTATGAGCAAACTCCAGGAGATGGTGAAGGACAGGGAAGCCTGGTATGCTACAGTCCATGGGGTTGCAAAGAGTCGGACATGACTTAGCAACTGAACAACAGCAGCAACAATGGCTTTATTGGCAATACCTGTTGACTGTCACTAACTGTTATGGGTTTATGTGTTACAAAGGTCAAGCCACTTCAGTCTGGCGATGTTTTCCTGTGACCCGTATGTTTACTGTAACTATTAAGCCGACAGTAAAATGTACAGAATGGACATGGTTCAAATATTTCCCACTGCTTCTGAAATGATTATTTCTCTACAAGAACAGGAGACTCGTGAAATGTGGGCTTAAGGAGAGGCAGCAACAAAAACCATGGGTTTTCAAGTTTAAGCTAATATTTAAGGTAGGATAAAGACTTACTGGTAAATATTGATTTATCTTCCCACCTATTCCCCTAGGGGCTTAATCTCATAGCACAGAACATTAAACAATTGTTTATTATTCCAGCAGTATTATTAAAAACAATACTGAAATTCTTTTCCTTCTTTCTTTTTTTTTTTTCTTTAAGAAATAAAAAGCATCTAATATCCCCACAGGGCAGAACAACTGCGTCTAAGACAGCGACACACCCACACAGAAATAGGCCTTGCTGGGTTCCATCCTTCACAGGACTCTCCTTTTCTTCCTGGCCTGGGGTCTTACTTGCAACAAAACTTGAAAGACTTCTTTTAACTCTAGGCTTTAAAAAGAGCTAAAAGGATTGGTGATAAATGATTGACCCCCCCAGGAGTCAGGTGAACCGTCCAGAGCCACGCTGCTAGGAACGCTCTGAGATGATGGAAATGTTCTATATCTGTTGTTGCTGGGTGGTCATTGTGAACCATGTGTGGCTCTTGAGCACTTGGAATGGGGCTGGTACAACCAAGGGACTGAATTTTCCATTTTATTTCATTTTTAATAATTTAAATTTAAACAGCCACCTGGGCTAGTATGATTACCATATTGCATAGCACAGATTTATAGTTTCTCAAGAGTTAGCCAAATAATACATATACTCACACACACACGTACAATAAAAGTAGAACTGAAATGCAGAAGTGGTTCACTTGTTGCCTTGAACCCTGACTACCCAGGGGAATGGCCCGTCCTGGGACAGTCAGCCCTCCCTTTATGGTTGACCTTTGTCCCTGCTTCTCTTCTGTATTCCACCTTGCCTGCCTTCTCTATGAAACCAGGGGTGATCGTATTCAACCATTTCATGCCCAGCTAGATGTCAGATATATTTATGCTTTTTCTGGGTCAGATTCCTGGGCAGGCCTTCTTCCCCTCACAACAGTCTCTGTAGGAACTTCCCTGGTGGTCCACTGGTTATCATGTAAGAAACGAATCGCCCGTCTGTTCGATGCAGGATGCAGGATGCTTGGGGCTGGTGCACGAGGATGATCCGGAGGGATAATGTGGGGTGAGAGGTGGGAGGAGGGTTCATGTTTGGGAGCTCATGTACACCCGTGGTGGATTCATGTCAATGTATGCCAGAACCAATACTGAACTGTAAAGTAAAATAAAGTAAAAAAAAAAAAAAAAAAGAATCTACATGCTAACGCAGAGGACACAGGTTCGATTCCTGGTCCAGGAACTAAGATCCCACATGCCCTGGGGTAGCTAAGCCTGTGTGCCACAACTACCGAAACACAAGTGCCCCAGAGCCTGTGCCCTGCAATAAGCGATGCCACCAGAGTGAGATGCCCGCACACTGCAACTAGAGAGTAGCTCCCGCTCACTTCAGCTGGAAAAAGCCCACGTGCAGCAGTGAAGACCTAGCACAGCCACAAACAAATAAATTGAGTAATTAACTAAAACAGTCTCTGTAAGTAAAAGTGGTGTGAGGGAAAACTAGAGGAATACTTTTAGAATTTCCTATTATAAAAGAATTTCCCCAATAGTCCTTTCTCAAACAGGCAAGAAATACTCTTAAGAGCAACCTTCAGATCATCACGGTTTAAATGATGCAGATTAAGGATCAAGATGCTGACACAGAATGAAAATGGAAAAACAAGGGTCCAGGTGTAGACGGCCCAGACAGGCAGGGCGAATGGTCTGCCTGCAGGAGACGCACTGCCCTCTGCTGCCGCGTGTTCAGGGCATCTAGCATCCATTTCTTTACCAAACATTGAGGGGTCCATATGCCAGGCACAGCTCTCATAATGAAACAGTGAGCAAAATGGGCCTGGTGTTTGTTTTCACGAGGTCAGGCCAATATTAGTCGAACAGCCAAACCCGCCAAGAAGGCACAGGGCAGGGAGCTCTGATTGAAACCATCTACGCTTGCTTGTTCAGTCTCTTTCCATGTTCTCAGATAGCACCTCAGTGGGAGTTTCACCATCCCAGCATGACTCACCTAGGTGTATTTTCTTTTTTTTTAATAGATTTTATTTCTTTCCTTTCACTTTCTCTCTCTCTTTTCAAAGCATTCTTTTTAGTTAACGTAATTTCTAGAACTGAGTCTTTTTAGCATCTTGGGAGGTTAAGAGTTTGGAGAAATACATTACTGTTGATACCATTCCCTGTATTTCTGTCATATTTCTACTTATTCTTTAGTGCATTGCTTGAGTACTACCTTTTCAGTGAAATATCACCATCACTGTCAGTCCTGACGGCCTCCAGGAGTAAATATTCCTGAACTTCTGTAGCACCTTATACCTGCATTATAATGCTTGCTGTGTTCTAGAATTTCTTTACCTGTTAGCTTCCCTCACCAGTCAGTGAACATCTCAGAGTAAGGTTTTGTGTCTGAGTTTAGTTTATAGTTTCAGCTCCAAGCACAGCAACTCACATCTAACTGTTGACCTATAAATGCTGAATAATGAATGAAGGAATGAACATAGAGAAGAGTCAAAAAATCACATGAATCCAGATTCTTTAGTCTAGCAAGGAATGCNAAATAAAGTAAAAAAAAAAAAAAAAAGAATCTACATGCTAACGCAGAGGACACAGGTTCGATTCCTGGTCCAGGAACTAAGATCCCACATGCCCTGGGGTAGCTAAGCCTGTGTGCCACAACTACCGAAACACAAGTGCCCCAGAGCCTGTGCCCTGCAATAAGCGATGCCACCAGAGTGAGATGCCCGCACACTGCAACTAGAGAGTAGCTCCCGCTCACTTCAGCTGGAAAAAGCCCACGTGCAGCAGTGAAGACCTAGCACAGCCACAAACAAATAAATTGAGTAATTAACTAAAACAGTCTCTGTAAGTAAAAGTGGTGTGAGGGAAAACTAGAGGAATACTTTTAGAATTTCCTATTATAAAAGAATTTCCCCAATAGTCCTTTCTCAAACAGGCAAGAAATACTCTTAAGAGCAACCTTCAGATCATCACGGTTTAAATGATGCAGATTAAGGATCAAGATGCTGACACAGAATGAAAATGGAAAAACAAGGGTCCAGGTGTAGACGGCCCAGACAGGCAGGGCGAATGGTCTGCCTGCAGGAGACGCACTGCCCTCTGCTGCCGCGTGTTCAGGGCATCTAGCATCCATTTCTTTACCAAACATTGAGGGGTCCATATGCCAGGCACAGCTCTCATAATGAAACAGTGAGCAAAATGGGCCTGGTGTTTGTTTTCACGAGGTCAGGCCAATATTAGTCGAACAGCCAAACCTGCCAAGAAGGCACAGGGCAGGGAGCTCTGATTGAAACCATCTACGCTTGCTTGTTCAGTCTCTTTCCATGTTCTCAGATAGCACCTCAGTGGGAGTTTCACCATCCCAGCATGACTCACCTAGGTGTCTTTTCTTTTTTTTAATAGATTTTATTTCTTTCCTTTCACTTTCTCTCTCTCTTTTCAAAGCATTCTTTTTAGTTAACGTAATTTCTAGAACTGAGTCTTTTTAGCATCTTGGGAGGTTAAGAGTTTGGAGAAATACATTACTGTTGATACCATTCCCTGTATTTCTGTCATATTTCTACTTATTCTTTAGTGCATTGCTTGAGTACTACCTTTTCAGTGAAATATCACCATCACTGTCAGTCCTGACGGCCTCCAGGAGTAAATATTCCTGAACTTCTGTAGCACCTTATACCTGCATTATAATGCTTGCTGTGTTCTAGAATTTCTTTACCTGTTAGCTTCCCTCACCAGTCAGTGAACATCTCAGAGTAAGGTTTTGTGTCTGAGTTTAGTTTATAGTTTCAGCTCCAAGCACAGCAACTCACATCTAACTGTTGACCTATAAATGCTGAATAATGAATGAAGGAATGAACATAGAGAAGAGTCAAAAAATCACATGAATCCAGATTCTTTAGTCTAGCAAGGAATGCTTTGTCTTTGAAATAGCAATGAATTGTCAACTTTTGTGATCCTGGCTTATTATTTTCTATCGACTTTTTAATTTAATAGAGAAAAGTATAAATACATTTTCTATTGGAAAATTTATTTTTAAAACAACAAAAACTAGATAGGGAAAGACGACACACAGTCAGTTGTTGCAGACCTTCAATGCTGAAGCTAATACTATTCTTTTATTCCGGAAAACATAATCCGGCTGTTACACACAGAGCGCCCTGGCAATATTATTTCTCAGCTAAAGAATGAAGAACCAAGTCTAGCAGACCGTGGACAAGTCCAGATATGCAGGGGATAAAGTAGGCTGGACCTGGGACAGAACCAAAGGCCTGAAGCCACATAAACAACCAACAGTACAAGCACCCTTTAACCCTTGGAATAAAAGCAAGACCACAAGTTAGAGCCAAGAGGGCAGGCAGGAAGCTGGGCAGAGGACAGGATTCAGGATAAGCAACAAATCACACCGGAAAATAAAAACATAGATCTTAGTTGCAGGCAGCCCGAAACCTAGTATTTCAGGAAAAAGAAAAGCAGTTAGAGATCAGAGCAAATAAACTGACCCAAAACCTAAGCAGAGTCTAGGGAAATATCATCGTGACATGAGCTGATGGGGAAGCAGTGTGAGGAACGACAGAATCAAGAGGATCAGGGGGTCAAGTAGAGTCAGGTCCACATCCCTTCAGCACTGACAGAGGCCTCCTGAAGTGGTGAGGCAGAGCTGAGAGCCTCTCTGAACATGAGGATGTATCATCCTTGCAATGCTTGTAGCACCAGTTATCCTGATTCTCACTAACAGGAGAATTGTGATTTCCATTAAGAAAAAGTGAAAGTCACTCAATTGTGTCCGACTCCTTGGGACCCCATGGACTATATATTCCATGGAATTCTCCAAGCCAGAATACTGAAGTGGGTAGCCATTACCTTCTCCAGGGAACCTTTCCAACCCAGGGATCGAACCCAGGTCTCCTGTACTGCAGGTGGATTCTTTACCAGCTGAGTCACCATGGAAGCCCAAGAGTACTGAACTGGGTAGCCTATCCCTTCTCCAGTGGATCTTCTTGACCCAGGAATTGAACCAGGGTCTCCTACATTGCAGGCAGATTCTTTACCAGCCACGCTGAAAGGCTATCTTTAATTATAGACTGTTACAGTATGTCTAATTTGCTCTTTACCTTGAATATCTGAGGTAGGTAGGAACTTACTTATAAAGTTCCTACCTGGAACTTTTGTATCCAGAATACATAAAGAACTCATAATCTTGGGACTTCCCTGCTGGTCCAGTGGCTTAGACTTCACACAGTCCCAGTGTAGGGGGCCCAGGTTCTATCCCTGGTCAGAAAACTAGATTCTGCATACCACAGCTAAGACCCGATGCCACCAAATAAATACTAAAAGAAAGAATTCATAATCTAAAAAGACAAACAACCCGTTAAAAGAAAATGCTCGACATTATTAGTTATCAGGAACACGCGAGTTAAATCTTCCATGCACACCACGAATAACACTTCACTGGCAGTGCCTGGTGTTGGTGAGGATGAGAGACTGGAATCTTCATCTCTTGCAGATGGGCTTGTAAAATGGCACAACAACTTTAAAGAACTGATCCAGCAATTTCATGAAATCAACATGCCTGGACACACACACACACACACACACACACGTATGCACACCTACACACACATACAGGACTTGAATAGAAGTGTTAATAGCACCTCTATTTAGAACAGCCCCAAACTGGAAACAACCCAAACTTATCAGTAAGTAAATGGATAAACAAACTGAGATATTCTTACAATGGATATATTCAACAACAAAAAGGAACAAACTATTCAATGCTAATGCTCACAAGATCACAGCATCATGGATGTATTTCAGAAACGTTGTTTTGATCCAAAGAAACCAGACGATCTGCAGGATTCCATTCTATGTGGTTTTAGAATAGGGGGGACTCCGCTGTGGTCATGGAAATCGGAAAGTAGATGCTTTAGTTTATATATGGGCCAGGAAGGAACTTTCAGTGATAGTGAAAATGTTCTATATTTTGATTAAGATGGTGGATACATGTGTAAATATCTGTAATATTTGTAAATGATTGTCCAAACTCAGTGAACTGTACATCTAAGAGATGTGCATTTTGTAATGTGTAAATTGTACCTTTACAAAAGAAGAAAGTCAGCTTCAGAGATGTGAAAATACCCGCCTAAGTTCAGTTCAGTTCAGTTGCTGTCGTGTCCGACTCTTTGTGACTCCATGGACTGCAGCACTCCAGGCTTCCCTGTCCATCACCAGCTCTGGGAGCTTGCTCAAACTCATCTCCACTTAGTCAGTGATGCCATTCAACCATCTCATCCTCTGTTGTACCATTCTCCTTCTGCCTTCAATCTTTCCCAGCATCAGTATTTTCCAATGAGTCAGTTCTTCACATCAGGTGGCCAAAGTATTGGAGCTCCAGCTTCAGCATCAGTCCCTCCAATGAATATTCAGGACAGATTTCCTTTAGGATTGACTGGTTTGATCTCCTTGCAGTCCACAGGACTCTCAAGAGTCTTCTCCAACANGGCATCACGGACTCGATGGAGTTTGGGTGAACTCCGGGAGTTGGTGATGGACAGGGAGGCCTGGCGTGCTGCAATTCATGGGGTCGCAAAGAGTCGGACCCAACTGAGTGACTGAACTGAACTGATTATAAAAGTATTAGTTTGCATTTCCCTAGTGACTGGTGATACTGAACATTTTTTCATAAATTTAATGCATACTGTATCCTCTCTTTTGTGATCTGCGTTTGTCCATGTTTTCTAGCAGATTGTCAGATGTTTTCTTATGATTTTTATGAGTTCTTATGTAGTATATATGTTAAATCTTTCTTATCATGTATATTGCAGAAAAATTTCCTAGTTGTTCCCCTTTTAATTTTATGTAAAAGTTTTTGCTTCTNCATGTTTTCTAGCAGATTGTCAGATGTTTTCTTATGATTTTTATGAGTTCTTATGTAGTATATATGTTAAATCTTTCTTATCATGTATATTGCAGAAAAATTTCCTAGTTGTTCCCCTTTTAATTTTATGTAAAAGTTTTTGCTTCTCTTTTGTTGTTCTTCTGTTATATAAAAGTTTAAAATCTATATGTAGCCATATATACATATATATATATATACATTTTTTCCTTTTATGTTTTCTGTCTCTAGTGTTCTGTGGCCAGATTACTGTTCCTAAGCTTCAGTTCTGATCATGTGACCTCCACAATGATTAGTGGCTTCCATAGTCTACAGAAACCCAAACTCTTTCGCCAGTAGATAAGTGCTCATTCTTGGTTAGGTCACATTTTGGCTTGTTCCTGATTCCTTTCTTTCAGATGATTTGCAGTCTGCTCAATCACAATAAACTACTATTCTGAAAATTTGTCTCATACTTCCCCACTATTATAAATTAAATGAAATAACATAAAAGGATTTTAATAGTGAATAGAGAAGGTTATTAAAATAAAATGATCCAATATTCTTGAAATTAAATCTTAAAAATTACAATTTTTCAAAACCAGAGACAGAATACACTGGGTCTTTGATTTAGGATTCCTGTGTGTTTGGGAGAAGGAGAACTGAGGGTGAGAACAAGGTCACTTGGGATAAGTCAGGATATTCTGCTATAGTCTGAATGCATCCAAGTGATGTAACCTGGATCTTGAAGGCTGCTTACAGATGTTCCTCTTGGTTATCTGTTAGAGTGAGTGAACGAACAGTTATCTAAAGTTTACCTACTGACACCTCTGAAACCCTTTGCTAATGCCATTCTTTCCATATGGAATGTCCTCTCTCAAACTCTCTCTTCATCTCAACTGATATCAATCTTCAGCTCAACAGCAATCTCCAGCTGTGATGTCCAAGCAAAAAGCAAGTCAACACTTCCTTATTATGGTTTGCAGCATTTTATTAATCCCTCACATCACTCATGGCATTCTGTCTTGACTCATGATTATCTGAGTACATTAGCTCCTTGCCATACTGTAAATTCCTTAAGGGCACCTGGGAGTATAAACCCAGTATCAAACAGAGGACACTAGGTAGTCATCAGTCAGTTTGCTGAGTAAAGGAATTACCATTAAAATCAGATTAGTATCATATAATGGCAGCTACTATCTGGGGTGTACTCCAGGAAGGCATTTGTGAAACTTCTTGGAGGGTCACATGGGTTGGGAACATAACTGATATCATTAGGTTAGGCTTTCTTTTCATTCTCAGCAGCTCTGCTCTATCAGCCCAGCATTCACTTTAGTATTAGAATCTGGGCCAAGTCAACATGCCTGAGACCCAGCGTTTACTCTGATAAATTCACTAAGCTCCCAAGGTCACATAGCTACAGTCTCAGTGCCGTGCACTGGTACCACCTTTGCTATGTAAATTTCCACCATGTGCCAGGACAGGATGAGGCTGTGAGTCAGGATGCTTGGAGTTATAATTTACTCATTGTAATTGACAGCGGGTGCTTTTGCTCAGAGGCTCAATGCAAAGGTATTTAACACTGAAGGAAGAAGGCTGAGAGAGTCCTACCTGGATGTTAACGTCCGCCCCGTTGTTTACTAACAGTTCAAGACACAGAGCACCGTGTGTGGAGGCAGCAGCAAAATGCAACGGGGTGAACCCGCTGTTGTTGGGCTGGTTCACGTTAGCACCGTAGTCGGTCAGCTCGTTGACTACAGCATCCTGCCCATTGTAGCAGGCCAGGTGAAGGGCTGTGTTTCCATACACGTTGATTTCATCGATCTGCAAACAAGCCCAATATAGGTGATGAAAATCACTGGAGCCAATATACTCCCATTTCCCACCAAAAGCCTAATAGCTATGCTGGAGAAAGGAAATATCCCTCTGTCAGCCTGATTATGCAGAGCTTACTCTTGCCCCACGGTGGTCATCCTGGGAAGGCTTTAGCCTGGAGATAAAGATCAGCAAAACATGAGAGTGACCAGGCTTCAACTTGGGGGAAGATATTTCTCAGCTAAAGAAAGGATAAAATGAAATGCAAAACTGTCTCAAAACACCAGAGGAGAACTGAACCCAGACAGCAAGAAAAGAGCTTGAAACTCAATGGTGAACAGAAGGGGGAAGGTTGGGGAGGGGTGCTCAGAGAGCTGCTGTGGGGCCTGAACTCAGAACCCTCGGGTTTGGCTCTGCTGTTTGACCCCTCTCAAGGCCAAGCTCTGGTGTTTGGGCCATGTATTTAGCCCCTCCCTCCCTCCCGCTTTCCCCAGGCAGCCGTGACTCNGAAAAAAAAATCACTGTTGTCCACTTCACAACTACCACCCATAACTCAGAACTGTTACCAGGGTTTTTCAGAGCTCTTACAGAAGCTGGAGAGAGGAAGAATTAGATGTATGAGGGGGGAAGCAGAATCTCTATTCTAAGCAGCATGACAAGAACAGGATGTAACAAAATAATCTATTTCCAGCATAGCCACATGGGTCCTCAGTTGTACTAGGACCAGTCTGAGGTTCAGCTGCCAAGAAAGAACAGATTTCCCCTAGCAAGTTCCAGGTCAGATCAGTCTGAACCCAATCCCAATGGGGTTTATCCAAGATCCACAAAACCTGAGACAGGTGAGAACCAAATGACAGTTAAATTAAGTACATCTGAGCCTTTGTTGGTTAGCCTCATTGGTCCAATTAAGAACATTTTCCAGGACCAGGGGAGACGACTAAACTATAAATTTAACATTTCCAATTTAAAAATGTTAAATGTAAATGAAATTTACAAAAAAAGAATAATTTGGGAAGGAGATGCAAATTTGTATTTTCAGAGTACCTACTACGTGCCAGACAGGTATAGCTCCCTTGATCTCATTAACTGTCACACCACCTCTGGCCAGACTGGTATTTTAGTTTTAAAGAAGAAGAAACTAAGGATCAGAGACATCAAACCACATGTCAGAGGTCAAAAGTAGCAGACGTGCAATTCTATCCGACTCCAAAACCCCCACTTCCTTTGCTGGACATTAAAGCAGCAATTTCCTCTGATTTATTTTCAAATTTTATCTACTTATTACTCATTTGTACTGCTTACAGGAGTGTAATTTGTATAACTCCCCGGATGCAACTTATTAATACACATTTAAGACTTGGAAAACATGCACATCATTGATTCAGCGATTTCATACGTGGGGAGTTACACTACAGGAAAAACTAAAGATATGCCCAAAAATACAGCTAAGAAGATGTTCACCACATCACTGTCATAAGAGCAAAGGAAAGAATGCCGAACAATAGACAATGGACTGGTTATATAAATTAGACATCATCCAGAAGACACAGTATGATATAGCCACCAAATAAAAATCATTTTTATAGGAGTATGTTTATTCACCTAGAAGAAAGTTATATAGGAAAAGAAAGTTATAAAACACTGAAAAAGTTTAAGAAATCTTAAGTGAATAAAGGCTACAAAATCAGGACTTTTGTTATATTATGATCTTATTTTATTTGATAACATATAATGGCACCCCACTCCAATATTCTTGCCTGGAAAATCCATGGACAGAGGATCCTGGTAGGCTGCAGTCCATGGGGTCGCTAAGAGTCGGGCACGACTGAGCGACTTCACTTTCACTTTTCNCTATCTGAGGTTATTGATATTTCTCCTGGCAATCTTGATTCCAGCTTGTGCTTTATCCAGCTCAGCATTTCACATGATGTACTCTGCATATAAGTTAAATAAAGTGGGGCAGGAAATAAACGGCAGAATCAAGGGCTTCCCTGATGGCTCAGCAGGTAAAGAATCTGCCTGCAATGCAGGAGATGTAGGAGATGTGGGTTTCATCCCTGGGCTGAGAGATACCTGGAGGAGGGCATGGAAACCTACTCCAGTATTCTTGCCTGGAAAATCCCATGGACAGAGGAGCCTGGGTGACTATGGTCTATAGGGTCACAAAGAGTTGGGCATGATTGAAGCAACTTAGCACACACTCACAATACTTGAACTTGGGCTAACTGAGATCAGAGCCAGGATCCCTTTGGCTGCATCATTCTCTCAGCCTAGAGAAAGGTAAGGAAGAACAGGAGGGAGGCTCCCTTTACCAGAGGAAGGAAGGGCAGTCATCACAGAGGTCACATTTCTGTCTTGGACATAAGATGTGTAATGGTGCCTGTAATGGAAAGAGCCAATTCCTTCTGGCCACCTGCGAAAGTAATTAGGAGGACTTGAAAGACATTGGCATAGAGATAAGCATCACCATTTGATTCATGGAATCTGCCAGTAGAGAAGGTATTAAAGTTATTCTTTTGCTGATCTCCATCTTGAGTAGTAAATAATTAATGTGTTTCACTTTTAAGACTTTTCAAAAACACTTTATGAATTAACCACTACATTTCTGTTGCAAAAAATAGAAAATAACAATAAAAAAAGAAAAAATTAAAACTTCCTAAGGCTTATTGTCCAGTGATGATCTCATATGTCTTTATTTGCTAATAAATAAAAAGATTTCAGCTTAACAAAAACAGAATCATACTAAATGTGCTGTTTTATAATGTGCTTTTTAAGCAACATTTCGTGAACACTTCTCTCTGTTCGGGAGTATAAATAGATAGTCTTTCTATTGACTACATAACATTTCACAAATGGTCATATCCAAATTTTTTCAACTAAGCCTTGCTATTATATATTCAACTTGTTTCTAATTTTTTCTACTACCTACTAACCTCTTGCAAAGAGAACATCTTATACATGATGTTCTTAGTTATAGAACTTCCAAGTGTTCTACAGAAGTGAATATTTTGGGTCAAAGTTGAGATTTGGACATCTTTAAAACATATAATTCATGGTGTCATTTTTTTCTTTGGTGAATAAATGGCAACCCACTCCAGTACTCTTGCCTGGAAAATCCCACAGATGGAGGAGCCTGGTAGGCTACAGTTCATGGGGTCGCAAAGAGTCGGACACAACTGAGTGACTTCACTTTTCACTTTCGCTGATTAACATTCACCAGAAATGGATGAATAAGTTATCCTGTGTCTCCCTAATGCCTAGACTGTGACTTTGGTCCCCACGTTAGGTATCATCTCTTCATGGAAACACAATCAAGGTTAGAAACTAACTTTTGATGTTATCTAGCTCCATCTTTCAAGCCATTCCTGAATCCTCTTTTGGAGTCTACTAGGTTGAGATGAAAAATATTTATTTTAAAATGTGAATTTGAAAACATGGTTGGTGTTTAAATGTAGTAGAAAGATTGGGGGAGTTAGAAAGAGAAATGATCCTGAGGTTCAAATACTATGGTTTCAGGGCGGGCTATATCATCATGCATTGCTGTGTGTTACATCTGGCAATTCACTTGCTTACTCTGCCTGGGCCTCAGTGGCCCCATCTCTAAGATGAGGGGTTGAAGAGGACCCCATCTTTACTTGGTCTTCCATTATGACATTCTATAAATCTTGGCTGTTTGAAGCATTCCTTTCTGAGGCTGGGCTTGTAAATTGAGAGTTGTCAGGCCTTTAAAATGTAGCTAGTGTGGGAAAGGAAAAAACCCAGCAGCTAGTTTGCTGCTGGATCAGAATTCTCTGTTCTTTGTGAAGTAATAAATTGTATCTTGGCTCCCGGATTATTCCAGGTTGCCTCGGGTTTTGCGGAAGTGGCTTTTTCAGGAATTGTTCCCATTGCCGGAAAGTGGGTGTTAATTTGTGCCTTGGCTGTTTTTCGGGGCACATGCTGGCAGAATCCTAACAGCTTTTTCAGAGACTCAGCAGATGCCATGACCGTGCTGTGGCTGTCCTCACAGGATGACACACACCCTGCGTGAATAACCCCAAACAGATCCATGTTAGGGACCGGACCTTTATCGTGGACCACTTACCCTTGGCCTCTGAAGTGTTTTCTTGGCCAAGTAGAAGCAGTCTGATCAACACCGCAAGAACCAGGACAGCCACAAGTGTTGGAATTGGTTAATATTCCTTAATAAAATGTCTATGATCCGCTCAAACGGGTGCAGGTGGTGTCTTGGAAGAGGAGACGAAGCCAAGCAAAGAAAGGAAGGAATAATGCTGAGTAACATTTGTATTTAGTTCTTGACAGTTTACAGCCTGTGCTGACCACCTTAGTTATTCCAACGGCGTCTCTAAGATCTCTTCATCACCATTTAGTCCTGATTCACCCAGCAAGCAAATGCAAAAGCTGCTGTCATGACCGTGAACGGCCCAATAGCTTCTACAACAAGCACGGACCTTGACTTGAATTCCCCTAAGTCTCTGCTTTCTTGGCAGACTTTGCAGTTTCACACCTCCTTCCTCTTCTATCTTTCTCTTCTATGTCAATAGCTGAAAAGCAACTCTACTTTCTTACACTGTGAGTAGAAGGTGGCAAATTGAAGTCAATTTCCCATCTTTGGGGCTTCCCAGGTGGTACAAGTGGTAAAGAATCTGCCTGCCAATTCAGGAGACACAAGAGACGTGGGTTCAATCCTTGGTTTGTGAAGATCCTTTGGAGAAGGAAATGGCAACACACTCCAGTATTTCTTGCCTAGAAAATTCTTTAGTATGATGTGCTTAGAAGACACTGTCTAGTTGACACTGTACATTCTGGACTTAATAGTTATTTAGCCTTCATGATTTATGCCATGTTCATACACCACATGTACTATTACTTACTTAATATTTGTCTTCAAATAAATGCACTATTTCATTTTTTATTATTCTAAACAATATATACAGTATCTGTGAAAGCATCAGTTGGACATAATGCTTATAGTTTTCTATAGTTAGAAATAATTATAGAAATAATTGAAATAATTGCATAGCTATCAAATATTTTAAATGTTCATTGATACTGTGTAATACATTTCACTTTTATTCTCTTTGTTATGCATACCATATTCTGAGAAATATATTAAAATTAAATGAAATTTAAAATTCAGTTGAATTAAATTGGCCACATTTTCCATGCACAGTAGTCACTGTGGCTAGTGGTTACCATGTTGGACAAGGCAGAAAGCAGCTCTGTCACCCTGGAATGTTGTGCTGGAAGGCTCTGCCCATAGTTTGCCCAGAGCATGTTGACTGCTTTCATGGACTAAAGCTACACTTACATAAAGTAAGATCACCAAAAGAATTGAGCACTGTGAATAATGATGAATTTAGAAAATGCTAGCAAAAATGTCCATCTCTTTACCTTCCATATGTGTCTAAGTGTGTCTTCTGCTTTCCTGCTTCTCTTCTTCTTGCTCCACCTCTGTGTGTCCTGGTTCACTTTTTAAAATTGGTGTGTAATCTATAATGTTGTATTAGTTTCATGTGTACAGCAAATTGACTCAGTCAATCAGTTCAGTCGCTCAGTCGTGTCCGACTCTTTGCGACCCCATGAATTGCAGCACGCCAGGCCTCCCTGTTCATTACCATTTCTCGGAGTTCACTCAGACTC
>SJYV01021977.1:11408-61480 GCA_006410875.1 Neotragus pygmaeus | reverse complement strand
ACACACACACACACACACACACACACACACACACACACACGTATGCACTTCAGTTCACATTTACTGTTCTTATGTTGAATTTTCTTCATGGACATTATTCAAATATTGTTGATCTCCATCCATTTTTCTGTTTAAACTATAATATATTGTCTGAGATAGCCTAGGTTCAAGCCTAGGAAAATTGCCTTAAGTAAGAATGAAGAATACGTTGAAATCTCTTGCTCTCAGATATATACACAACTTTCTAAAGTGATTATTACTGGAAACCACAAAAGTTGAAAGTGGAGAACAACTAACTTGGAAAATCCCCTCACCCTTCCACCTTTACCGTTGTCAAGGTCAGCGATTAGGATTCAAGGCAGGTGCTCTCACCCACATGTTGTGGGTGTTGTTCTGGGTAGAGAGGGCTCCCCGACTCTGAGGGTCACGGCCCTTGTCAGGAACCTCCCCTTCCTGCAGCGTCACCCAAGAGTGCTTGGCTTCACAGGAAACGGTGATACAGTAGAAAGTATTTAGATGTAGGCAACGCCAAATAGAGGTCCACTTCTTCCTACTACCGCAACCTTGGCAGAGCAGTCTACTTCTGTGAGCCTTAGCTTTCTCACCTGGCAAATGGAAATAAAACTCCTTTCTCTAGACAAATACCATATTTTGCCACTTACACTGGGATCTAAAAAATAAAATGAACAAATAGAACAGGACAGAAACAGACTCACAGAGAAGGAGCTAGTGGTTAGTAGTAGGGGCGTAGTAGGGGAGAGAAGAAGAGAGAGGCAAGATAGGGGCAGGGGATGAAGAGGTACAAACTGCATACTACATGGATATATTGTATAGCACAGGGAATATAGTCGATACTTTATGATGACTTTAAATGGAATATAATCTATGAAAATACCCATGTTGTACACCTGAAACTAATAGCATACTGTAGGTCAGCTGTACTTCAATAAAAAAGTCTTCTCCACAAAGTAAAAAGTAAAAAGCTTTAGCCATATGAGTGGGTAACCATAGCTTGTTCTATCTGCCAGAGAAGCAATTTAGATTAAATGGTCATTCATAAACTAGTGAGTTGTGTATTTGTTGTACCTGATTCATAGTTAAGGTTTTGGAACAAAAACTATAGGGTGTCTGTGTCGGTCTCTATGTTTATGCATGTCCATGGATATGTTATATATATATGATGTTATTCTAGTTCCACAGGGTATTACAAATATTAATATGTAAAAGAGCTCTAAAGTGACTTGAAAAAAAAAGCTTTCATATCAATAATATATTTATATAAAACTCAAACAATTTTCTTTCATCTGTTAAAATAAGAAAGTGTTCTTGGACTATTGGTCTGTCCTTCATGAGACTGTGCAAGGCTTTTCTTTACCTTCTAAGAAATCAGCCAAGAAAGATTCTGGGTTTTTATCAAAATGGTTTCCAGTGCTTTGTGTCTTCTTCATTGATCTTTGATTATTTAAGAAAACTGAGTCTTCTCTATTAAAAGAGCTAAGTTTTTTTACAACTTAGTAGTAGTGTGTGTGTGTGCTCAGTCCTGTCCAACTCTGCAACCCCATAGATTACAGCCTGCCAGGCTCCTCTGTCCATGGAGATTTTCAGGCAGAAATACTGGATGGGTTGCCATTTCTTACTCCAGGGATCTTCTTGACCCAGGGATTGAATCCGAGCCTCTTTTATCTCCTGCATTGGCAGATGGATACTTTACCCCTGTGCCAGCTGGAAGCCCTACAACTAAGTAATTTTCAAAAAATTCCTTCCTTATTAAAATTAAATAACATCATGTCTGTCGAGTGGCAGCATAGAATAGGCACTTGATTTTCATTTCCTTACCTCTCTGCACCCCATAGAATAAGCAGTAACTCCCTCACTGAAGCTGAAGCTTCTGTTTCTGAAACTGAAGAATCTGAGCATTAAATGATGGGATGATGAGACATGCTTCTTCAGTGAATTCATTATGTTTCTTGGCTGGACTGAAATGAAGCAAAGGCAAGAGAAAATCTGGATACAAAACAGACATTTAAGCCTCATACGTAGCATGGCATAAACCTGAGCTATTCAAGCTCACCTTACTACAAATTTACATCACGCTGTTGTATAATGCAGGTAACAACGATGACCCCTCCACCAGCCCTGTTATTCTTTCTCTTGGGCAGACAGATCAGTCATAAAGTTACTAGCCTTCTTGCAGTTTCATGTGACTAGTGGAAGGTAGGCCAGTACTAACGATCCTCTACTTTCTCCCCTCCTCATCTGCCAGGTGGATGTCCATGTCTGGGTGACCCTGGATACCATGTGCTGAGGCCTGGATGTCTTAAGCGGCCGTGTAGTGCAGAGTACTGCTTGCCCCAACATCTGGAATTTACCCAAATGAGAAATAAACTCTTAATTAAGCCATTAAAACCTTAAGGTTTATCTGTTACAGCAGCTGCCACCACCCTAAGTAATGAACTTGATGATACAAGAGATGAATTTTAAAAACTCTCCTTGCACTGGCACTTGACACTTTTCTGAATATGACAGCACCATTTTTATATTTCGTTACTGTGGGAAAACAAATTTCATAATTGCCTAAAGACTAACTATGCGGTCTATCTATTCAGAAATATACTGTGTATATTGATCACAAGAACTGTGAAACAAGGTTCTTTATCAGCAAGAAGTCTATTTGATTTTTTGACTAACAATTTCAGCTGAAAGCCAGGGTTAGTGATTAACTACATTTATTGTGTTTTAAATTAGATTAAACACTTCTGATGCCAGGTGCTGGGCTGCAAAGGGAAAGCTCAGTTAAACAGGAGAAATAGAGGTAATTGTTTTTTCTAAATTATTAGAAATTCAGGAGTTAGAAACCTAAAAACATTTCTAAAGTATTCTATATACTTTTATGTTTTCTTAAACCATACGGAAAGTAATTTCACCTTTCCCAGTGATACTTAATCCATAGGATTTGAAGATTAAATGGGGATCATGTCTGCTGCTGCTGCTGCTAAGTCGCTTCAGTCGTGTCTGACTCTGTGCAACCCCATAGACGGCAGCCCACCAGGCTCCTCTGTCCATGGGATTTTCCAGGCAAGAGTACTGGAGTGGGGTGCCATTGCCTTCTCCGGGGGATCATGTCTACCTCCCACCTAATGCCTGGCACAATAAATATTAAATAACACGCACAATAACTATTGAAATCTTGACCTCTTTCTTAATGATTTGTTTTATTGGATTTTACTTTGGAATTATTCTTAAGAACTTGAATTATCACCCTCAGAGGCTTGTAAAGTAGCTGCATACCCCACATCAGTTGGTACTAAACTGCTTTTAATTATGGTATCTACTTTTACAATTTATCCTGGCTGCTTCTTGCTACTTTTTACTGATAGCTACAGCCATCATGTTATCTTCTTCAAATCCTTTATATGGGGAGAAAAAAATAAAAGACCCAAAAATTATTACTAAAAAATGAAAAAGTTCTACATTCAAGCTGGGGGAAATACCCCAGTAGAGCCAATTACCAGCCTTCGGAGGGCTGTTTCAACAGCTTGGGGGCTCGTTATATTCAATGCCAAGATAGTTGCTGGTTCCAGCAAGTTAAGGTTAACAGAAGTCAGAACTCCCTGTCTAGGTATGGCCTTGATATACTTTTTGCTAGCTTAGCTTTTATGCTGAGAGGAGGGAGAGAAAGAGGTAAAAAAGAGAGGTAAAGTAGGATTGGGAATTGAAGGGGGAAAGCTAGTTGAGGGTAAGAAGTAACTGGTTGCTCTTCTGNAACATTCAACTTTAATTATAGCACAGGTCCCTCTTTGTACTGAAACTATGGTCAGTCTCAAGATGATACCAGCAGGTCCTTGTAGCAGCAGTTGATTGTAGAGCTTCCTCTGTTTCTTCTTTAAGATGATCTTCATGGGGATCAGTGGAGTCCTTTTGTATAGTCTGCCTGGTGTCCTCCGGGTCTGCATGGTATGCCCTCTTCACCCTCAAGTGATGGATCCAGGGAGTGACACCTGCAACTTTAACTGCAGTAGGGCTGGTCAGAACAACAGTATATGGACCCTTCTAGTGTGGGGCCAAGGAGTCGTGTTTCCAGTCCTTGACCACACCTGATCCCCGGGCACAAATCTGAGTCTGTTCCCCAAGGGGAAATGGCACTCTTTCTTGTACAAATTTAATTACCTGATTTATTACCTTCCCCAGTTGATCCATCTGCTGTGAAATCTCATCTCCCCTCACCTGAGGCAGACTTGTTGACACCTGTTTTGTTATGGGAGGGGGCCTCCCATACAAATTTTGTATGGAGAAGAGCCTTGGGACTATGGGGTCATCCTGAATCTGAGCAGAGCTGTCGGAAGCAAGTCCACCCAGGAAGAGTCAGTCTCTATGATCCACTTGGAGAGTCTCTTTAAGTGTCCGGTTAGTTCATTCCACCCTCTCAGNAAACCAATTTTGTATGGAGAAGAGCCTTGGGACTATGGGGTCATCCTGAATCTGAGCAGAGCTGTCGGAAGCAAGTCCACCCAGGAAGAGTCAGTCTCTATGATCCACTTGGAGAGTCTCTTTAAGTGTCCGGTTAGTTCATTCCACCCTCTCAGAACTCTGGACATATATGCAGTGTGCAGTTTCCACTTGATGTTTAAAGTTTTGTTTATTTGTTGTGCTAGATCAGCAATGAAAGCTGGGCCATTGTCTGATCCANTGAAATCTCATCTCCCCTCACCTGAGGCAGACTTGTTGACACCTGTTTTGTTATGGGAGGGGGCCTCCCATACACAATTTTGTATGGAGAAGAGCCTTGGGACAATGGGGTCATCCTGAATCTGAGCAGAGCTGTTGGAAGCAAGTCCACCCAGGAAGAGTCAGTCTCTATGATCCACTTGGAGAGTCTCTTGAAGTGTCCGGTTAGTTCATTCCACCCTCTCAGAACTCTGAACATATATGCAGTGTGCAGTTTCCATTTGATGTTTAAAGTTTTGTTTATTTGTTGTGCTAGATCAGCAATGAAAGCTGGGCCATTGTCTGATCCAATGCTAGTAGGAAATGCAAATCTGGGAACTATTTCCCTAAGCAGGCACTGAACTACTTCTGATGTTCTTTCAGTCCAGGTAGGAAAAATCTTCCACTCATTTCGAGAACAACAGTACATGGACCCAACAGTATATGGACCCTATGTACATATCATGACCAGCAGGTAACGGTAGTGTTGGTGAGGTTTCATTTCAGTGAAGTCCACTCCCTGGTGTTCAAAGGACAGCGTGCCTTTCAGCTGAATATCCGGAGGTTTTTGTCAGCAGCATTTTGTCAGAGGCAGCATTAACCTGTGAGCAGCATGGCCTAGGTGGGTTGCTTGATGTGTTTGGCTCACCGGAGTGTGTGCCAGCTCCTCCAGTACCAATAATTTGCCACTTAGCAATTCCCACCATCCCTTTTTAGTATTGATGGCCCCTTCTGCTTTGGCTAACCTGACAGCCATTGTCCTTATCAGACTAGTGCCATCAGTATATAGGACCCAATTAGGGTCTGGAACCTTGTGCCCTTTTTTAAAACAAACCCCAGATACCTTACCCTCTCCTTGCAGATCTGTGCCTTCTTCTTCGACACCCGGTAACCTGCTTCCATCAACAGCTGGAGCAGTGCTTTTTTCCCTTCCCAACATTTTTCCTTGGTCTCGGTAGCCAGCAGCAGGTCATCCACGTATTGTAGGAGCCAACATCCATACTCTTTTGGATGGAATGAGTCCAGGTCAGAAGCCAAGGCTTCCCCAAAGATGGCTGAGGAGTTCTTAAACCCTTGTGGGGGAGTCCAGGTGACCTGTTGTTTGGTGCCCCCGACTGGATATTCCCATTCAAAGGCAAAGATGGGCTGTGACGCTGGGGTGAGGTGTATGCAGAAGAAGGCATCCTTGAGATCTAGGCGAGTGTATAGGGGTTTGGAACAGTGGGGTATAAAGTCACAAGTCTAGCCTGAGATCTTGTACAGGCCTTTAGTCCTGTCCTTATTCCTTTTTCACTGGCAGGATCAGCGTTATTCCAAGCTGACCGGCACTCTACTAGAATGCCCGCCTGTTTCAATCTATTGATGTGGGGCAGTATGCCGGCCCAGGCCTCTATCAGTATCAAGTACTGGTGCTTTCTAACCGGGATGATGCCTGGTTTGAGTTCTATTATCACTGAGGCTTGATGTTTAACCAGCCTGGGATAAGGGGGGGTTGTCTTCCCCCCAGACCTCAGGGAATAATTGAGTTAGCTCTCTCTCATTCTCTTCCAGCCCACCTAGGTCTTCCTTTGGCGGCTCATGCAGCCTCCACTCATCTTGGAGTGGGGGTCTTGAGAGAGAGAGCAAATAAGTCATAGTGTCCATCCGGAAGGTGGGCCTCTCCTCAGGGCAGAAAGTCACTTGTGCTCCTGGTTTGGAGAGCAAGTCCCTTCCCAACAGGGGTACTGGGCACTCAGGAATGTAGAGGAATTCAGAAATCACTTGGTGCCCCACCATCTGACATTTTCTGGGCTGGCAAAACGATTTAATCATCTCTTCTCCCGATACCCCAGTTACAGCGGTAGTCTTTTTGGACAGTGGTGCCATAGGTTTCGTTACTACCCACAGTTCTGTTCCTGTATCCACCATGAAGTCAATGATTTGGTCCCCCACTCCTGAGGTTACCATGGGCTCTCAGGGACCTGATATCTCTGAGCCCCCGCAGCCCTATTTAATTTCCAAGTCAGCAAGCCCCACAACTGCGGGAGCTTCCTCTTCCTTCCTTGCCTTAGGGCATTTATTCTTCCAGTGGCCAAAATCTAGGCACTGGGCACACTGGTTTGGCTGTAATGGGGCCCAGGGCCTCTGCTGGGACCAGTTGAAGGACTGTCCTGTCCCTGGGGCAGAAGAGGTTTTCCGGAGGGCCTGAGATAGACTTTCCCAGAGCAGTAGCTAGCATTGCAAATCTCTTGTCCTCTTTCGGTCCCTCTGGCTCTCTGGCAGAGCACAGTCTCTGTTTAATTCCAACGTCTCCCTCCCCTTCCTGTCAGTACTCACTGGAAGAGGCGGGTATAGCTTAGGCAGTTTGGCAGGAGCCGGATCCTGGAAGTGTTGGCCAGAGGCTTCTGTCACTAGGTTCGGAGCCCACCGAGGTGGCAGCTCTAAGACCTCCAGGAGAGCTGGCGGAGGAGCCTTGGATCAGGCATTAAGGCGGCCTCCAGTCCTGGTGGAGCACTGGGCCGGTGGGTGCGTCATCATCCAGGATGGGGGAGGGGCAGGTCATCCCTGTCCAATCCTGCCAGATCCCAGAGGGAGAAAGGGGATCAGCGTGTCTTCACCTGCCGGTCAGCACAGCCAAACCAGAACACGATGTGATCCAAGACTGTTTCTCCCTTAAAGTCCGTTCTGCCTTGATGGGCTTGAGGTGCGAATGAAAACATAGATGGGTTAAATATCCCATGTCGTCTCCGGAAAAGCCAATTCATACTCACTTATGTATCCCCCTCCTTCTAGCCTGACAATTCCGAGGGGGTCAAGAATGTCACAGCAGATGGGACACCTCCTGGGGGAGGGCAGAATATGAGCATACAAGGACCAGTTTCTTATCCTAAAAATCCACTGACGATCGCTGGTAATAATTTTCCCTGAGAAGGCATAGGCACACCTCCTAAATGACCTTGGCAAATTCCCTTCCTAAGCCCTAGCATGCTCTACCAAGTCGACCTGTGTACCAAGCAATCGCCACCTGCCTATTCCAGGCTCCTGTGGGTCTGTGCCCCTTCTAATCCCTCCCAGGGGGGTGATCAGGCCCCCTCTTCCACCCTGCTGGGTGGGTTCCTCCTCACCTGAGCACTCAGTTCCCCCGCTGCCATCCACTACCTGCTAACATGAAAGGTCCAGGCATTGAGAAGCAGAATCCTTCCAGAAGGGCAAGGCGTCTTCCCCCTTCTAGAAGATTCAAGCTGCAAAGCCTCAGAGTAGTCCCAAATGGGACTTGTCTCCTCAAAGTGAGGACTTTCCGGGAAACAAGCTCACTCAGAAGGACAATGCAGACAGTGGAGTGCGGTTATTACACCGGCGGGCCCAAGGCAGTCTCCTCTTAGCCAAGGACCCTGACCAGTTTTTCTGAAAACTTTATATACTCTAAGTGTATGCACCCAAATCCACCTCCCCAAATTCCCTGAAACTAGTCTGAACAAAGGAAAAGAAAGATACAATCAAAGTTAACCCATGATTCATATGCCTTAAGCCTAGGTAGTTAACAGTGGACAATTATCAATAGGCCTGTGGTCATACCCCAATAAGCATAATAGAATTTATGATTCTATTCGGTTACACAGATAATTGCTAAGTCACTTCAGTCGTGTCCGACTCTGTGTGACCCCATAGGCAGCAGCCCACCCTGGGCTGGGATCCTCCAGGCAAGAACACAAGTGGGTTGCCGTTTCCTTCTCCAATGCATGAAAGCGAAAAGTGAAAGTGAAGTCACTCAGTTGTGTCCAACTTAGCGACCCCATGGACTGCAGCCTACCAGGCGCCTCCATCCTTGGGATTTTTCAGGCAAGAGTACTGGAGTGGGTTGCCATTGCCTTCTCCAACACAGATAATTAGGGTATTCTTTTAGGCAACAGAGGGTCTAGGTACGAGCCCTGGGGCTCTTCCATCCAGGGGGCCTGGTTTTCCAGTTGGTATGTCGTTTCCATAGATACTGGGCATATAGCTCAAAGTCCACAGTCCCGCCCAAGATGGAGTCCTGCTTTCAAGATGGAGCCTGTTCTATTTCTTCCTTCACTTCCAGTTAAATGGCCTACTCTTACCTTAAAGCAGTATAATATCAAAATGTACCCATATCAGTAAGTATGTCTCATAGTCACTTTAAATGACTGGATAGGATTTTACTTTTGAGATATACCATACTTCATTTAGCAACTCTGCTACTGAACATTGTTTCCAGCCTTTCCCTATTAAAATTGACATTTTCTGATTTGTGCGTTTTAAAAAATCTATTATGGACGCAAACTCTTTTCCACTGTAGATGATGTAAATTACCTTTGAAATGAGTCTCTTCTTTTCAGCATCCTGGTTTAAGCTCTTACCCCTTGTCAGCTGGACTCTAGCCATAATCTTCTCACTGACCTCCCAGCCTGCACTCTGGCTTCTCTCCTCTCTTCAGCACTTTTTCTATAAACAGAGTGGCAAAGTGCCATTCTAGTCGTGTAGCCGCTTACTCCGTTTTTAAAACAGGTTCTCATTAGGAAAAGGATGCAACTCTTTGTCATGTTCCCTCCCTTTGTCTTCAGCCTAATCTGATGCTGTGCTTCCACTCGCCCACTCTCTCTGCATCCATACCTGCTTCCTCTCGGGTCCTGTGAAAGCCATTGTTGCTCGTGTCACAAGCCAGTCTCCATAATGAGGACAAGCCTTATATCACCACGTATCTTTTCTTTGCAGCTCTTTTCACATTCAATTTTTAATTTACTTATTGGGTTTCATTAATGTTGGCCTCCTGCACCAGGCAGCAAGCTCCATAATGATAGGAACTGAGTCTGCTTTTGCTGATCACAGTATCTCCAAGCCTGTGCACATGATAAGTATTGATATTTTAAGTAAATAAACAAACAAAGTACATTTTCTACTATGTATTTGACTTTAAATTGTGTTAATGGTATGTAAATTTTTGATTTACCGAATCTTAAAAATGCATGCAAATCTTTTCTTCTATGATTTCTGCCTTTTTAAGAGCTATGCTTAAAAGTCCCCCCCCATTCCAAGAATATAGAAATATTGACCTATTTCTTTTTTACTGCTTTCATACTTCTGTTGTTCACGTTAAAATCTTAAATCTACCTGCAGTTTATTTTTATTAACAGCATATGGTATTATTTAGGAAAATAACTAAATAGCCATTCTCCTCACTCTTTTCCATCCTTCCAGATCTGTAGTGATTCGTTGTTTGCACATTAAATCCTTTTGCATGTTTAGTTATGTAAATAATGTCTATCCCTACACTTGTTTTATTTGCCACTGTTTTCATTATGACAGCTTTATGCTATGTTTTAGTATTAGTCATGTTTTCTAAGAAAATGTTTTTAATAAACAGTATATTTTTACTTAACTGGTTTTAATGTTTTAAACAAAATGTTTTACTTAATAGTACATAAAATATAATGTAATAACCCCTGCAAGTTATACAGTTTGAATTAGCCCCGCGCCCTGAGTTTCTGAGTCAGTAGATCTGGGGTGGGGCCCAAGTATTTGCATCTCTAGCAAGCTTCCTGATGGTGCTGCGGCTGCTGGTCTGGGGACCACAGTTTGAGAACCTCTGCCTTAGGGTAAATGATTGAAATAAAGAATATGGTCAACATGAGTGGTCCCAATGTCTGCATTCACTCCCCATGTGCTCTCAGATTTGGGATGAGCCTGCCCCCTGCGCTGTGTGTGAGCATCTCCCTGACAGCATCTCTGGCCCTGCTCCTGTCTCGAATTCAAAGCCAATTCAAAGCCCTCATTTCAGTGACCCCAAAGGTGCTCAGCCTAACAGCACAGCCCTCCAGGTTGTGGGAGTCAGCTTTGGTCTGTTATAAGCATGACCTGGAGACAGGGAAGGACCCCTGCCTCCCTTTGCTATAGCGTCTCATGATTTTCCATATGTTTGAGGGGAATGGAGCAGAGAACTCCCCCTCAGCTTTCCTCATTCCCACTTCCTTGGCTATTTAATGACTCCGTGGTCCACACAAAGGGAGAGTTAATTACTAACACCTGCTCCCAGACCAGTTGCCACCTTCTTGACGGGGATTTTGTTTCTACCCATTCCATCCAGGGTAAGCATATTTAAGGAAATAAAGATAGTCTGACTCGTGTAACTATACATATACTGTATCTCTATGGAGAAAATGGCCTCACTTCTTCCTTCATAAGGGGATGGACATTCTTTGCAGGAAATAGAATAGCCTTAGAGGTGCTATTTGCTATGGGCTTATTCTTCTTTGTTATTCAGACAGTAGTATATGATTATATTTTACGTGAAATGTGTGATGTTTTTGGTTACTCATATTCCCTGCACTTACTTGTATGTTCTATATCAAGGTCACACAACAGTTGGGTTAAAAGTTGTCTGCATTTCTGAGAGGGATATACTTTCTGGAAAATTCTGCTTCTCATTTTCTCCTTCGTGATATCTAAAATGTGCCATTCAAAGACCTCTTCTGTCACAGAAAAGATGAGAATTTCCTATAGGCCCCTTTCTGGCATTCATTCCCTAATTCAGTGCACACTGAACAAGGCTATGTGTGGAGCCATGGGAACACAAAAGACACATCTCCTATTATCAGGGCCTTAGTCTTTTCTGATGAAGGCAGATACATTAGTAAACAGTTATAATAAATACTGCACTAGAGCAAATCGGAGAATGCCTAGGGATGAAGGCCAGGGCCATGTCCTCAGTGGGGTGGGGAGCCTGTCAAGGCACAACTCCCAAAAGACATGACCTTTAAATGAATCATTGGTAGAGGGAGATTTGTCTATGAGTACTTATTTATTTCTGTTATTAACTGTTATTATTACCATTGCTTCATTTTTATTTACTTTTGGAATAGCAGTGCATTCACATTTCTGACAATTCCCTAAGTATAACAGGGATATAGACATGCTGTCCAACAGAAATACGTAATTTAAAATTTTTCTAGTAGTCTCCTTTTTAAAAAGTAAAACAAGGCAAGTTGTATAATACCACACTTTATTTAAACCAGCAAATATAAAATTATCATTCCAACATCTAATCAACAAAAAACATATTAATAAGATATTTCACATTCTTTTTCCATACCAAGTCTTCACATTCATGCAAAGTATATTTATGTATAACAGATCACAGTTTGGAAAAGCCACATCACAAGTGCTCGGTAACCACATGTGACTAAGTGCCCACACAGGCATAAGTCTTGACCCCATTTCTGCCCTGAAGCTACTGCGTTCCTCTCCCTACAAGCAGATATTGTGGGTAGCCTCAGATGTGTTCTTCCATAGATAGCTGATATATATACAAGCAGTTATAAACACATATGCACAAAAAATTGGATAGTAATCCCACTGTAGTGTATCCCACATTTTTCACTGAATAAATCCTGGAGATGTTTCATATCATTATATAGGAAGTAAGCTCAATCTTTATCTTACTGCTGCAGAGTATCCTATTTTATGGATGTCACAAATTATTCATTTGGTTCTCATCAATGGGCGTGTAGGTGGTTTCCGGTATTTGGTGCTTATTTGAGCTGAGTTTTCAAAGAGGGAGTGTGCAACAAGAGCCAGCCCACTGAGGCTGGAGGAATGATAGTCTAGAAAAAGGGGCCAGCATGGAGCACAAGGACACGTGGTATTTAGGGATAATTTCTTGTGGTTCAAGATGTCTGGACAATGAAGTGGGTGAACAGAAAAAGAGGAGGAAGAGGAGGCTGCAAGGGCAGGAAGAGATCAGACTGTAAACAGCCTTGCAAGTGTCATGTTAAGGAGTTTGGACTTCATCCATAATGGAAAGTAATCAAAAGGTTTTAAGAAACAGAGAAGAATTAATAGATGACTGAATTAATAAATGGGGGCAAGACAAATCTTCCATGTGAATGAATTCTGATTAATAGATGCAGGTGGGTAACAGAAAATAGACATTTAGAGAACTGCATTAATAATTGCTGCAGGCAAGATCTACCAATGAATATTCAAATTAGTGGATAAAACTTTTTGAAACAGAATATTTGCATAGCCTCAAAGTATCTCCCCCCAAATATGTATTAATTATTGTGATGGATATCTCTTTGATACTCCCTCTTCAGGAAGTGAAGCTTAATTCCACTGGACTTGCTCACTCATTTCTAATGAATAGGATATGGAAAAAGAAAACTATCAGTAGTAATTTTACAGTGGACAAACCTGGCAGATATTGCCTCAACCAAGTGATCAAGGTCAGCATCACCAGTAATGTTGGTATAGGGTGCCCCTAAAAAATGAGATGAGAATGGCATTTCACCTCTGTGGCGTCCCTCCCCAAGAGCCATAACCAGAGGGTAATTATGAGAAAACATCAGATAAACTCAAACTCAGAGGCATTCTATAAAATCTTTAATCAGTACTCTTCATAAGGGTCAAGGTCATAAAAAACAAAGGCTGAGAAACTGTCATACACGGGAAAAGACTAGAGATGTGTTGAATGAATGCAATGTGGGACCCTGGAACAGTAGAAGGACATTTGGGGGAAAACTGGAGAAATAGAAAGTCTTTATTTTAGTTACTATCATTACATCCGTGTTAATGTCTTACTTTTCATAAAGGCACCATAGCTGTTTTTAAGAGGTTAATATTAGAAGGCACTGGGGGGAGATAAACCATAATACTCTGTATTATCTTTGCAAATGTTCTGTAAATGTAAAATTATTTCAAAATAAGTTTTAAAAAAGAATTGGGGAGTGTCATGATTAGATTCACATTTTAGGAGCATCTCAGTGGTTGCAGTGAGGAATAAGGTTGGAAAGGGAAAGACCAGAGTAGGGAAATCACAAGGTCTTGCTACAAAAAGTCAGGAAGGGATCGTAGAGGCCCACTCAGATAGGGGCAGAGGCAGCAGGAATCGGGGGCCATGGGCAGACTGGAGATAGCTCTAGAAGGTAACTGTATCATACCTGGTGAGGGTTTGGTAAGGAAATAAGACAACTCAAGATAACACCTACCTCTCCATCTCTAGGAGTTAGATAGACAGTATCATTCACTGTGATGGAAAAAACAGGAAGAAGAACAGTTTTCAGGGAAACTTTGGTTAAATTTTAGACCTGTTGAGTTTGAAGTCCATTTGACAGGTCCAAGTGTCCATCAACAGATGAATGGATAAACAACATGTGGTATGTCTACACAATGGAATATTATGCAACCTTAAAAAGGTATGACATTCTGACTCATGCTACAACAACCTTGAAAATATTATGCTCAGTGAAATAAGCCAGATACAAAAGGACAAATATTATATGATTCCACTTAGTTGAGGAACATCAAGCAGGCCAGTTCCTAAAGACAGAAAACTGAATCAAGGTTTTCAGAGGTTGAAAGGAAGGAGAACTGAGGGGTTATTATTTAATGAATACAGAGTTTCTGTTTGGGATGATGAAAAAGTTCTGGATGGTGGTGATGGTGTTACAACATTGTGACCATACTGAAATGCCTCTGAATTATACACTTAAAAATTATTAAAGTGGTAAAAGTTTATGCTATGTATTTTTACCACAATATTAAAAAAAAAAAAGAAGGCCATCATTAATGCTGCAAAGAAGTCAAAAGGAGATAAGTTCTGAAAAATTATCCTTTATATTATTCTGTGACTCAGAGGCCATTGGTGACATCTCCAGAGCCCCCGTGGTAGAGAAGATGTGTTAAAAATCAGATTACAATGGGTTGAAGGGTGATTGAGAAGTGTGTTGACAAATATGGCCAAATCTGGGTTGCTACCTATTTCCATAAACAAAGTTTTATTGCAACACAGCTCTGTTCACCCCTTCATGTATGTGTTGTCTTTGGTTGTTTTAGTACGACCCCAGCTAGATTGAGTGGGCTTCCCAGGTGGCTCAGTGGTGAAGAGTATGCCTACCAGTGCAGGAGACTCGGGTTCGATCCCTGGATCAGGAAGATCCATTGGAGACGGAAATAGCAACCCACTTAGTATTCTTGCCTGGAAAATCCTGTGGACAGAGGAGCCTGGTGAGGCTTCAAGTCCACAGGGTTACAAAAGAATCAGATACAACTTTCTGACTAAACAACAACAAGCAAGGTTGAGTAGCTGTCGCAGAAAACATATGGTCTGCAATGTCAAAAGTATTTACTCTCTGGACCTTTACAGAAAGTTCCCTAACCCCTGAACTAGACAAAACCCCAGTCTTTCAAGTAGTTTGATTTTCTTAGACAATTCCTGCCTTTGCGGTGAGGTTATTGAGTAGACAGCAGTGCCCTTTCAGTCACCTAACAGAGCAGACCAAATGTTGAACAATAATAATGATGAATAAGAAGGAGAAAGAAGAGGAAGCATGGGGAAGAGAAGAAATTCATTCTTTCCTTTCTCTTTACCATTACCTTCTGTCTCTTACAACCCTGGAAAAAAGGACTGAAAGTCCCTCCACCCAACCCCCCCCAAAATACTCCCCACTAGTAAATTCTCACAATGACTGGTGATAATAAATGTTCTGAAATGGCCACAAACTGCAGTCTGGTTTAAAGTTTCCTCATTAACACAGGAAAATGCCCACAACCTGAGGCTTTTCAAGTGTTTATTAATTTACTTTCTGGGACTGAGTGCCAATATTTATCAGATCAAAGAGAGAGCCTCTGTCTTTAGCATTTATTGTGTATCAGGAATGATGCCAAGTGTTGAACCTAGATGACCTCATTGATAATCATCAGAACCAGCATATGGCCTTTCCCCATTTGACCAGTGGAGCAGCTGGGGCTCACTGGGGTTCCATACTCAGCCACAGACCCACAGCAAATTAGTAGCAGAATGAGGCTTTGACTTGACTTCCCCCTGATTCCAGGGACCCAGGTTGTTTCCACTGCACCATGCAGTCATCCTGTCCTCCACTTCATGGTTTAGGGACATCTTGTGCCCATTCTAAGCAGAATCTAATATTTGGTGGGTTCTCGACCTATTTTAAGTCATGAGTCTGCCTTTTCATGCTGAGTTGGCTTATGATGTCTCAAGTGGACTGTAGGCTTTAGCATGACCTACTTCCCAACCTGTTCCTGTGCTCCTTCTTCCCAGAAGCCCCACTTTGATGGCCAACGTGATTCTGCCCAGAGGTATTTCTCTAAAACCATCTTGCTTTCGTGCACTGTGCCAGTGTCACTTAACACCTGGGCTTCACTTGTTCCCACCTTACCGTTTATTTTTACATTGTCTGCAGTAATTCCTCAAGCTTGTGGTTAGGGACAGAGATCCAGTAAGGCAGCAAGAGGGTATTATAGTGACTTCCTTCGTTCCCATCTATTCACGTCCATATGTTAAGCATGTAAACACATAGCACTGTGGGACTTCTTTCCTCTTTATGGTTGTCCTTGATAGCACAGCCTTTGACTGCCTAGATTTCTGCAGCCATCAAATCAGAACCAAAAGGGAATCAAGAGGTCAGCCAACCCTTGACTGTACCACTGAGACCACCAACCGAGAACCAGAGAGGGTTGGCAACTTATCCACGCACACACAGCTTATCAGCAGCAGGACTAGGAAGGCCTCTGGTCTCCCAGCTCCCAGCCTAGAGCTTATCCTGCTGCTGATCGCTACCTCCTGCCTGCCTCAGTTGACGATGCAGGGGCCCATCCCCCTGCCTGTGGAGTGCTTACCTTGGAGCCCTTTTCATGAATGAGACCAGATGCAGAAATCCACATTGATCATTTCTGTCCCTCCCCTTTCTGCCTTCTGTTAAAGGCAGCCCCCCAGCTCCCAGCTGGCTCCTGTCCCCTCCCCCAGCCGGGAGAAGTTATTACATGAAGAGATCAGCTTACCAGTTTTCTTCGGAGCAGAGGCTGAGCTGGGAGCTCCGGGCAGTACATGAGGGAGAGCGGAGGGAACCAGTGCGGTGCCTAGCGGAACTCCAGGGCTGGAATCCCGAGACACAAGTGCATCTGCTAGCTGTTAGCACTTGGCAGACGGAGTTCTCCTCTAGGGTAGTTCTAACTTTGGGTAATAATGTTTGTCAGCTACCTGATATTAACATTGCTCCACGTTCAAACAGCAGTGTTAGCAAGACCTGGGGGAGAGGTAAGCCAAATAAAATATCTTGTCAGAAGTTGTATTTTTGTCAGCATTATATTTCCTCTTCTATCTACCAAGAGGGATCAGGGAAGGGGTTTTTATGGTGTGCAAAGAGTAATGCTTTATTTTGCTGTTTTAGGCTTGCCTTGCCCTTTCTTATAGAAAGATTTTTTTGCTTCTTAAAAAATCTTGTAATTTCTGAAAACTTTTTCTGGTACAGTGGCCACACCAGGGGATTGGCATGGCCTTGGTGACAGATACCTGGAGCATATACACTTCTAATTCTGCTGTTGCCGAAAAAAAAAAAAAGTACTTGTCAGATTCCAGTAGGGACTGTTACCTGTTGAGAATATTTCTCCAGTATTGCTTATGCATGCTAGAGGAATTGCTTTTCTTTGCTGCTTTGCATTACATTTTCATTCTTTTTAGCTTTGATGTGCTTGGGGTGGGGTGGGGAGGGTAAAGTCTGTGCTTAACTTAGTATCATAGGTTTAAAGAAGGATAGTGGTGTATAACAGGTCTTGGAGCGTCCCAAATCTACCGTAGAAGGGAGGCATGTTTAAGACCCATGAGGATGATTTATTCTTAATGGCTTAGCTCATGTTTGCTGGATACATTTCTGAACATCATAGGTGCCTGTAAGAGCCAGTTTTTGACACAAGCAGAGATTGGAAAGGATGATCATATGGGCTGGAGAGGGAAGCTCTTGGGTGTAGCCACCCTCACCTGCAAAGAAGCCTGCAACAAATTTACCTCATCCGCTCCTTTTACTTCTTGTTCTTATGAAAAGTTCTGGAGACTGAGGGCTGAATTATGAAAAGACAGCCTTTTTCCCGAATCCGTCTTCCCTTTGAAAAGCCAAGTGCAAACTGTATCTCCTAGAAATGCCACGGGCCACTTCACAGCTCTGCCTTTTGTTAGCATTGCGGGGACAGAGAGAGCTCTGAAAGCCTCACATAATGACTTTCCCTTTTCTAAGAGGAGTGGAAGGGAGCTGCTCCCAAATCCAGGCTGCAGGGCAAGCTGTGGTTGCAGCAGGCTCGTTACTCCGTTCAAAGCAGACATGTAGGGCAGAGGCGTGTGGCCACGGGTCATTTGTCCTAGGCTTTTAGCCTATTAGTTACCCGTGTCCTCTACAGATATTTTCTGGGCCTGTTGGGTGGGGGCTGTGGGTAGGAGGTAGGGGTCTTGAATGGGAGCTGGAGGAACTGAACTGGGTTAGTGATGCTGGAGGCTGAAAGCAGACAGACCGTTGCCCTCTAGTTGCAGTTGAAGTTCGCAACTTCCCTGTTGATTTTTCAGTGTGGAGAGTAAATGACAAATGGGCTGGCCTGACTCAGCCTGGAGCACTTAAGCATGTGAGGGGAGAGCTCATATGGAAAATATTTCTATCACCGCTGCATGCGCATATGGTCTGGGGAGACCCCCGTACGGAGCAAATCACAGCGCTCCAGCAGCCCCTCAGTGGCGTGCCAATTACTCTTATTAACAGCGAGGCGAAGTGCAGGCTCCAGTTACCTGCACACAGCTGGCTCCCAGGGACTCTGCAACGCGTGTGCTTCGAGCCTTGTGTCCCATTCGGAGAGGGCAGTGGCTCTGTTTCACTTTAAAATCGGCACAGCAGATGAAAAATGAAAGGGGATTACACGGGCTCATCCAAACCTTGACTCTGTTCAGACGGTGCTCAGCGTGCGGGAGAGGAAGGCAGGAGTTCTGTCTTTTGAGTTAAAGTGTGTGTGCTTAATAGTCAGAAAAACCAATCAGAGGTGATGAATGCCTGCTGTCTGTTCCTTTGTTCTAGCCTGCTATGCTAAATAAAGACCCTCCCATGCCTTTTCCTCTTTTCGTTCTAGTTTTCCTTCCTTCCTTCCTTGTGTGCTGCTGCAAAATCTTGGCTCCATAACTACTGTGCTCCTAGAAAACTGTACAGTTAGGATTCCTTTCCCCTTGTTGGAAACGAAACGATGAGGAAGGAACCTAAGTATGAAACGCCCCTTCCCTCCTTAAGCAGAATGTCATTTATACAGAGCTTGGGAGAATGTGACATTTCTTTATTAAGAGCTGCTTGTTTTACGGCCATGTTACTTACAAAAGTCACCTGTAAACACGGGGCCCCATCCCTGTGTCACCCAGGTTTTCATTTTCTCAGCCAGCCAGTTTTCTTGCAGGTTTTGATTATCTTTCCTTTGAATGTTCATAAAAACACATGAGGAAAAGGAAGGAAGGGGAAGACAGTGTTATACGCCTCGTGGTACTTGGCTGGCTGTGTTCTCAGTATGGATGGGCGCAAACTCTGGGCAGCAGCTCAGACTGTTTCCTAGGGGGTGAGGTCCTGCCAGATCACCAGGGGCTGGCAGGTGGTGGGAGGAGATGGTGTGGTTCAAAGCAAACCTTATTCAGTGTCCTGTTGCTGGCACCATTGGCACTGGTATGAGGTCACTACATGTTTGGAGAACAAACACGGGAAACACTGTTCCTTCTTTAATTTTCTGGTTGCAGAAGCATTAAACTAAGAACACTGAGGTCCCTGGAATGCCTTTGCCCTTGTCACAACAGGACAGCATTGGGACACAGCTTGTACAGACTGTGTACATCTCTTGAAAGAATGTAAAGGACTGTGAGTCACACTGGACTTTTGGTGCATTTGTCAGTGTGGGAAACATGCTAGGACCCCAGTTTCTTTGCAGCATGCCACAGAATGGTGTGTGGGGATGTGCCTGTGCATTCCCTGAACTTGGATTTATCTTCTCATGTAAGGCAATGTTGTTGTTCAGTCGCTCAGTTGTGTCCAGCTGTTTGTAACCCTATGGACTGCAGCATGCCAGGCTTCCCTGTCCTTCAGGGAATGAAGACCAGTGAGATACTGTTATATGTGGGGAGTGATGAGGAAGAAGCTAGAAACCTATATAGTTCTGTACACTGTGGTGAGACAAATTCTTAGAAGTGAGTCAAAAATATATTTATTTTCATTTTGATGAAGCAATTTGGCAAAACCTATCNTGCCTTTTCCTCTTTTCGTTCTAGTTTTCCTTCCTTCCTTCCTTGTGTGCTGCTGCAAAATCTTGGCTCCATAACTACTGTGCTCCTAGAAAACTGTACAGTTAGGATTCCTTTCCCCTTGTTGGAAACGAAACGATGAGGAAGGAACCTAAGTATGAAACGCCCCTTCCCTCCTTAAGCAGAATGTCATTTATACAGAGCTTGGGAGAATGTGACATTTCTTTATTAAGAGCTGCTTGTTTTACGGCCATGTTACTTACAAAAGTCACCTGTAAACACGGGGCCCCATCCCTGTGTCACCCAGGTTTTCAATTTCTCAGCCAGCCAGTTTTCTTGCAGGTTTTGATTATCTTTCCTTTGAATGTTCATAAAAACACATGAGGCAAAGGAAGGAAGGGGAAGACAGTGTTATACGCCTCGTGGTACTTGGCTGGCTGTGTTCTCAGTATGGATGGGCGCAAACTCTGGGCAGGAGCTCAGACTGTTTCCTAGGGGGTGAGGTCCTGCCAGATCACCAGGGGCTGGCAGGTGGTGGGAGGAGATGGTGTGGTTCAAAGCAAACCTTATTCAGTGTCCTGTTGCTGGCACTGTTGGCACTGGTATGAGGTCACTACATGTTTGGAGAACAAACACGGGAAACACTGTTCCTTCTTTAATTTTCTGGTTGCAGAAGCATTAAACTAAGAACACTGAGGTCCCTGGAATGCCTTTGCCCTTGTCACAACAGGACAGCATTGGGACACAGCTTGTACAGACTGTGTACATCTCTTGAAAGAATGTAAAGGACTGTGAGTCACACTGGACTTTAGGTGCATTTGTCAGTGTGGGAAACATGCTAGGACCCCAGTTTCTTTGCAGCATGCCACAGAATGGTGTGTGGGGATGTGCCTGTGCATTCCCTGAACTTGGATTTACCTTCTCATGTAAGGCAATGTTGTTGTTCAGTCGCTCAGTTGTGTCCAGCTGTTTGTAACCCTATGGACTGCAGCATGCCAGGCTTCCCTGTCCTTCAGGGAATGAAGACCAGTGAGATACTGTTATATGTGGGGAGTGATGAGGAAGAAGCTAGAAACCTATATAGTTCTGTACACTGTGGTGAGACAAATTCTTAGAAGTGAGTCAAAAATATATTTATTTTCATTTTGATGAAGCAATTTGGCAAAACCTATCAAAATTAAAAGTAAATATCTCAAGGTACTTCCTGGCAGTCCAATGGTTAAGACTTCACTTTCCAATGCAGGGGACATGGGTTCAAACCCTGGTCAGGGAGCTAAGATCTCATATGGCCCATGACCGAAACACCAAAACATAAAACAGAAGCAATATTGTAACAAATTCAATAAAGACTTTAAAGATGGCCCACATTTAAAAAAAAAAAATCTTTTAAAAATAAATAAATATCTCAGCTGCTAACAGTTATGGGTCGTGCCTTTCAAAAGAACAGATTTTATGGTATGTGAATACTATCTCAATTTTTAAAATTAAAAATAAATATCTCTTCGACTCAACTTTTCTATTTCTAATACTTTATCATATAGATTTACTCTGAATTTACCCTCTAAGCCACCTTCCATCATGTGGCTGTTACAACAGCCAAAATGCCCCTCAATAGGGAACTGATGAGCCCGAAGTCCAGCGTGACTCACAGTCCTTTACATTCTCAGGGGATGCACACAGCCCATACAAGCGGACACCAATGCTGTTCTATTGTAAAAGGACAAAGGCATTCTAGGGACCTCAGTGTTCTTAGTTTGATGCTCCTGCAACCAGAAAAGGAAAGACAGAACAGTCTTTCTCTGTGTTTGTTCTCCAACCCATGCACGGACCCCAGACTGGGTTGTTCTGTCCTTGGCTAACAGCCACCAAGATGTTCAGAAAGAATGGGGTACCTCTTACATGCACTGATAGGAAATGACTCCCAGGATATGTAAGAAAAGAATGACGTATTAAATGCTACCCTTTGTTTAACATGTGTTAATATCTTTGTCCTTCCTCTCTCTGGGAGGATATATAAGAAAATGGGGGAGAATATAGCATGGCTGGGGAAGGAAGCTGGTGAAACTTACAATTTATTATACACTTTTAGTTCCTTTTGAATTATGTGTAGTAAACATGTCTTATCTAGTTAAAGAATAATATTAAAATATATGATGTAATAATAAATCCCTTGGTAATAAATAAAGCATGTGATATAACAGATAACATCCTCAGCAATTGTTCATAGCCCATGCTAAGGTGAAGTGTACATGAGCTAATAGGTGTAACACTGAAGTCAGTTCAGCTCAGTGATTCCTTTAGGGCTAAAAGGATGCTTTAGCTGACTCGTTCATTCATTTAACACCTACTTATGACCGTCTGTTTTCTCATTCTTTAAATTCTTTTGAATTGGATGATAATTGCTTTACAATGTTGCGCTGGTTTCTGCTGCACAACTACATGAATCAGCCACAAGTATACCTATATCCCCTTCCTCTTGATTCTCCCTCCCAACCCCTCTCCACCCCACTAGGTTGTCACAGAGCCCCGAGTTGAGCTCCCTGTGTTACACCACAGCTTCCCACTGGCCGTCTGCGTTACATATGGTAATATGTAGATTTCAGTGCTACTCTCTCGGTTCATCGCACTCTGGCTGTGTCTCTATACCTGCATCTCTATTCCTGCCCTACAGGGTGGTTCATCAGCACCACTTTCCTAGCTTCCATATATATACTTTAATATGCACAATATTTGTTTTTCTCTTTCTGACTTATTTCATTCCGTGTAACAGGCTCATGGTTCATCCACCTCAGTTCAACGGACTCAAATTTGTTCCTTTTTATGGCTGAGTAGTATTCCACTGTATACTTGTATCTTAGCTTCTTTATCCATTCATCTCTTGATGCACATCTAGGTTGCTTCCATGTCCTAGCTATTGTGAATAGTGTTGCAGTGAACACTGGGGAATGTGTATTTTTTTCAGTCATGGTTTTCTCAGGGTATTTGCCCAGTAGTGGTATTGCTGAGTCATATGGTAGTTTCATTCCTAGTTTCTTGAGGACTCTTCGTAGTGTTCTCCACAGTGGCTGTATCAATTTGCATTCCCATCAATAGTGCAAAAGGATTCCCTTTCCTCACATCCTCTCCAGCATTTATTATTTGCAGATTTTTTTTTTNATAGTTTTGCTCAGTCTACCATCTTGACCTTTGTCAGATACATTTTTATCCTTTCTTCTTTTCTTCCTTTTCCTTTTTCTCCAAGCATGTGTTTATAGGACAAAGACTTTTTCTAGACCTCTGTTTCCTCATCTGCAAAATGAAGATAATAGTAGTATTCATCTCAAGGTCATATAAGGAACATTAATAAGATAATGTCAATGTAAGTGCTTTGCAAGCTGTAAAGAGCTATACAAATAGGAATATAACCTTTAGCCCTTTTCTTTAACTTTCCTTTTATATAGCTAATGTAAAGCAGCTCAGCTGCTTTAGAGAAAAGTGATTAATCATGGTTGGCATATCATGAGAGACACAAACAAAATTTTATTAGCCACTCTACTTGCCAAGAAATGTTGGGTGCCTTAATAGAAAGTCACATATTTTTATAAATAGAAATATTTATTTAGACTAAATGCTAATGCCGTGGTGGTGTCTTATTCCCCTATTTTCTTATACTGTATTGTTGGCATGCGTACTCAAATTAGTTATTTCTCCTTTAAAAAATAATTTTTAACTTATTTGCTGATTCAGCCTATTACATAAACTTATTTACTTTAGCTTAGAAAATTAATTTGAACTGACGGAAAGAATGCTAAAATTTCAACCCAGGCATATTTAAAAGACAGAATGAGTAATTGATGTAAAAGGCCAAGTGATTTGTATTAGAATGTACTGAAATCTGCCTATCTACCCTTTTTTTTTTTTTCACATTCCTACATTGCACCAATGTAAAAATAAGCAATTCTCAATTAAATCCCACAGCTCTGTATTGAGTGCTGGTTTGTGTATGAGGTTTGTGCTAAATGTTCTGGGATTCCTTAGGAGATAAGAACCACCACCCCCCACCCCCCACCCACTGTCCTCTAAAGGTGAGCAAGTGGGTTAGTTAAGGAAACATTAAAGTACTCTAATAAACATATCACACCCTATGGTGAGGATCAGGGACAGTCTTATGGGAAAAATAGCATTTGAGATGTGATTGAAGAATGCTTAGGCATTTTATGGACAGATAGTGGAGGAAGCCATTCCAAGCCTCAGGAACAGTATGAATAAAGAAAGGTATTAAATTGAAAACTATAAAAGCATATTTAGACAATGGCAAATAATTCTTTTTTTTTTTTTTTTCCTTGACCAGAACATTAAATACATGCATGTAGTGAGAGGTAATGCATGCAAGACAGCTTGGGGACATATTATACACAATACAATTCCAGCCTTAGAGAAAGGATTGAAGCTTTGTTTGTGGTCAAATATTCCAATTTTTGTAAATGTTCCATGGAAGCTTGTAAAGATAGACTTACATTTCTGTTAAAAATATAAATGTATATGTGTGCATTCTTCCATGCAATAATTATATCATTCCTTTCCTCTGTGTGGCTATGTTCTTTTATTTCTTAAGTTCTACTAGAAATAACTGAAACTAAACAATTTATTAAATATGTTCCAACTTTTAAATTCTCTGAATCTAGAGGTGACCAATAAACTGCAAATGCACATTGGGAAGCCCTGAATAGTGTTCCTGTCTTTAGGAGAATGAAGAAGACCCATGGGCTTTGAGGCACACGAGCCTGAGCTTGAATCTCCAGTCCTGCATGTCCTTAATTACGCAAGGTCGGTGACTTCCCTAAGCATCATTGTTCTCATCTTTAAAATGGGGAAGGACTTACCTGGTAGTCTTGTGGTTAAAAAATTGACCTGCCAGTGCAGGGCACCCAGAATTGATCCCTGCTCTAGGAAGATTCCACATGCTGCAGGGCAGCTAAGCCCAAATGCCACAGCGCAGTTAAGCCCACATGCCAGAGCTACTGAGCTCGCACACCTACTGCCTATGCTACCCAACAAGGGAAGCCGCTGTAATGAGAATCCTGCACAGTGCAGCTAGAGAGTAGCCCCGGCTAGCTGCAAGTAAAGAAAGCCTGGGCACAGCAGTGAAGACCCAGTGCAGCCAAAAATAAATTAATAAATATTAAAAAAAGAAAGTAAAAAAATAAGATGTAACATTAAAAACAATAAAATGGGGAGGGTTGTGTCAACATTATAGAGTTTTAGTAAAGATTCTTAAATCTTGGTTGCAGCACGCAGGATCTTTGTTGTGTCCGGCAGGATCTTTCATTGTGTTGCACTGATTCTCTGGTTGTCCCATGCGATCTCAGTTGCGGTGCACAGGCTTAGTTGCTCCACGGCACGTGGGATCTTCATTCGCCAGGGACTGAACCCTCGTCTTCTACTTTGAGAGGCAGATTCTTAGTGACTGGTCCACCAGGGAAGTCCCTAGTGAAGATTAAGGAGGCAGTTTCCATGAAGTGTTTGGTACCCAGTAGAGGCATGATGGATGACAGCTATCCTGGTTGTAGAGTCTAATGGAAAAAGATTCTCCAGTAAAGCTTCAAGGAGATGTGTATCAAATTAAAGCAAAACATAAAGTGAGAGAAAGAGGATATAGATTGGCGGGGTGCGTCTAAGGGAACAAAAAAGAGAAGATCCTAGAGAGGGGAAGTTTATGGTCAAGATGCCACAATGTGGCTCCAAGTTTCTCAACCAGATATTACAGAGGCAAAGGCTCTGACTGGGAGAGAAAAGAGAAGAAAACATCCAGGATACTTTACAATGGGAGGGTCAGAATGGCCCACTACAAGAGGAGAAAGAGCAAAACGAGGATTCTTAAAGCTAGGACAAGTCAACCACACCTTCCTCGTGGGTGAGGAAAGGGACTGGGAGGTCACTGTGGTGTTCCTGGCAAAAGGGTGGATAACAAACACTCTGTCTTCTCTACAGCCAAAAAGTGGTGTTAAACACCAAATTCCAATCTCTTGAATCATTATTTGAGAAGGAACCTTAAGATAATCTAGTCTAACCCATTAATTTTGAAAAGGAGGAAAGTGAATCTTTTAAGAGGTTATGTGGCTTGCCCAAGACCACACAGTTGCTCAACCCAGAGCTGGAGGGCGAGTGGTCTAGAAGCAACAAAATCACCATGGGCCTAGTTGTAGCATTTGAAACCTTTGGGTGAGTAAAAGCTTAGGGGTAACTTCAAAGAAAGTGGTTGTGGCTTTAAATCTTTTTGGCAGCAGCAGTTAAACCAGATGCATTAAATGTGTTCAGTGCTATTTGTAAGAGACTTCAGCTGTACACAGTTTGCTCCCCAAGTATGCTGACCCATAGAACGGTTAGATTTGTGCATCAGCCTTCTGAGTCTGTAGGAAGGTGGCCAAGAGGGAGGGGATAAGGTGGAACCTAGGCTTCCACTGCACTCAAAAACACATTTTTCCCCCTTTGATACATTTTAAATTTATTTATTTTTAATTGGAGGATAATTGCTTTACAGTATTGTATTGGTTTCTGCCATACACCAGCATGAATCAGACATACATATTCATATGTCCCCTCCCTCTTGAACCTCCCTCCTCCCTCCCACCTCATCCCAAACCTCTAGATTGTCACAGAATACTGGGTTGAGCTCCCTGTGTCCTACAGTGAATGTCCACTGGCTATTTTACACATAATAACGTATAGGTTTCCATGCTCCTCTCTTAATTCATCCAACCCTCTCCTTCTCCCACTGCATCCACAAGTCGGGTCTGTGTGTCTGAGTCTCCATCGCTGCCCTGTAGGTTCATCAGTACCATCTTTCTAGACTGTGTATGCATTAATGCATGAAATTTGTTTTTCTTCTTTCTGACTTGTCTCTCACTCGTTAGTAGGATCTAAGTTCATCCACCTCTTAGAGTTGACTCAAATGCATTTCTTTTTATGGCTGAGTAATATTCCATTGTATATATGTACCACAGCGTCTTTATCCATTCATCTGTCAATGGGCATCTAGAGCCACACATTCTCTTTGGCAGGCCTGCTATGTGCCAGGCACTGTTCTAAGTGGTTGGCGTACATCCATGAGTCAACCAAGTAAAGGTGCTAACCTCACATTCTAGTTTCCCTGCTCTGAAAAGCAGAGCCTGAATGTGGTGCGGTGTCTGTTTCATCACACCTTCCCCTCCCTGCCCATTCCCAGTTTCACCCCTGCTGTAACACCCGAGCACACCATCTCTGGCCTAGAGTGCCCTCTGCTTTGGCGCATAACAGAGCATCAAGCCTTGGGTCTGGTTTGATTTCTGTTGCCTTCTTACTAGTGTCCCCCATGAGCATCTGATCTCGGGGTGAACCTGTAAGCACTGGAGGCTGGGAAACCATCTCTACATCCTGCATCCTCCTACGGTGCACAGCGCCAGATCTCAGTTGCATGCAGGTGGCATACGTGGATGGCTGAGCCTTCATGTAAGACAGACTGAAGCAGAGTAGCTGTGTCACAACCCTCTGGAGACAAAAGGTCAGGAGAGACTGGCTGGAGAACCCACTTGCAGTACGACTCTGGAACCTTCCCTCTGAGCCTCAGGTAGTGAAGACCCACTTGGTGCCCTAGCGGCAGCTCCTTTGGAACCATATCCTCTAAATGCTCTGGAAAACCCATTCAAAGGGAATTGAAATCCCAAATACCACTGAAAACATCTTACAGCTATGAGTAAGCGCTACAGGATTGTCAGATGAAGGGGGCCCTCTAATCATGAAGCAGTTTGATGATTAACAGAATTCTGAGTCAAGACTTGAAGTCAGACAGACACCATAATGGTTAAGCCAAATAACACTTAATCATTTTGGCTCTTATTCCTGGGAAACAAAGCACACTGAAGTAGAAAGACAATAAAAAGTTTTTATAAAGGGCCACTTATTTTTATTGGGTTCAAATAACCTAAGTACTTACATGGCCTCTGATTTCCATGTTTCATAGCATGTCTGTCAGTAACCGCAGTAGAGATGGCTTTGTCTGGTCTGAAAGAAGGTTGTTATCCAACCAGGGCTCCCTTCTTCCCAGTCGCTGTTTCCATCTCCCATAAATGTATCCAACTGATGAGTAAAGTCTTAAGCCCATGTGGCAATGTGTATGGAGGTCCCGGCCATGCATGAGCCCTCAGGACTATAGTTTCACTCGCAAATCTAAGGCAGCCCTGACTTGTTCGTGAGGGGATGTGTTGGAAGTGATGGGAGAGATCTTATCACTCTAGTTTCTGCTCCAGGGACTCTCTTGCAAATTTAATTGCAAACAAACATTGAATTTGAAGAGGCAACAGCAGGCAGATGTTCCTGGGGTGTGAATGAACCTCTGAGACCACAGGATATAAATTACAGGACTACAGTAACAAGAGGAAAAATATCATCCTGGAATTTCTTGACAAGGGAAGAAAAGCAAAGGCTTATTAAGGTTTAGATGTTCTAAGCCAGCTTCCGAGGTACTCGGGACACAAGGGTGACAATGGCAGATGGAAGTCACTCTTTCTGGCCACATAAAGGACTCAGTCCTCTGCTTTCCCAAAGGGCACTAGAATGGAAGCAAAGCAAAGACCCAAAAAGGTTCCTCAAGCACATTTGGCCCAGTGCCCCTTGATTTTTAGTTATGGGAAATCTGAGGTCCAGGGAGAGGAATAAGTTTATAAGGTCACAGCTAGTACATAAAGAAAAATAATGAGTAAGCCTTTTCATTTGGTTTTGCTTTAGAAAAAAAAATTTTTTGCTGAAATTTAATAGTGGATTCAAGTACCCTTCAGGCATGGTTATTCTGTAACAGTGCACAGTTTGGATATTGTGTGTGTTTTCTCTTTATAAGAATTTAATCAAATAAAAATGCATACTAGTTTTGATGTAGCCATGGGTAAAAATACCCACTTTCTGAGTGTTGAAAAGTTCATGGTCAGACGTGTCCATGCATTTCTTTAACTCAGGGTCAGCCAATAGATCCCAACACCAGTGTTGTGGGAGCATCTATTTGTGGTCAGGTGACCAGCATAAAGGGATTATTGACCCATTTTTAGATGAAGGGAGATACTGACTAACTTGTTAAAGGCTGTAGGATTTGTCTCGCTTCCTCAGCCACGCTGAGCGATAACATTGCTCCCTGAGTTTCTCTAGTATAGACCCTCATCTCTCAGACCCTTTTGCCACATAATCCCCCATCCCTTCCTACACTGTAACCAGATTTTGTGGGTTATAATCGGCTCGCTGTGCCTCTAGAGAGCCCTGTCATTTCTTCTCTCGTCTGTGATCTGTCCTCTTAGCCCTTAGGAGCCTCCTTGGTGGCTCAGATGGTAAAGAATCTGCCTGCAATGCAAGAGAACCAGGTTCGATCCCCCAGTCAGGAAGATCCCCTGGAGAAGGGAATGGCAACCCAGTCCAGTATACTTGCCTGGAGAGTCCCATGGACGGAGGAACCTGGTGGGCTGCAGTCCATGGGGTCGCAAAGAGCTGGACACGGCTAAGAGATTAACACTTTTACTTTCCTTTTTCCTTAGCTCTTGGGCCTCCCTCCCCCCTCCCCTTGCCATTCCCACTTCTTCGATCATCACATGGTCGGATAGGACGCAGAGCCTGGCTCTTCTGTCTTCAGGGCCACCTCCTATCTTCTGACCCCACAGCCTTTTACAGAACAGACTAGGATGGTCTGAACAACAGTTCAGCCGAGAGCACTGTGATTTTTCTTTCTCCCTAAAAAGTGAAACTCATGGAGGCATGGAATATTTTATGTCAAGGAACCTTAGAACCAGAGGGGACCAATAGATCAGCTTCCCAGGTGGCTCAGTGGTAAAGAATCCACCCACAATGCAGGAGATGCAGATTCAATGCCTGGGTCAGGTAGATGCCCTGGAAAAGGAAATGGTTACCCGCTCCAGGATCCTTGCCTGGAGAATTCCATGAGGAGAAGAGCCTAGCAGGCCACAGTCCGTGGGGTGGCAAAGAGTTGGACTTAGTGACTAAACAACAACACACCTCTTGTTAGAGATTAGCAGCTTCAGGCCAGGTAAAGTAACTGGCTTCACTGCACTTCACTTCATACTGCAATGCTAAATGTTAGTTCTATCAGGGCGACCCTTCACCCAGAGCACTTGTAGGTTGCCATGGCAGTGACTGTGTGAAACTGCCCTTGGCTGTGCTGAACGTCCTTCGGAGAGGCAACATGTGATAATCATCACTGTGTTTAGTGCATTTCCCTAGATCTCAGAACATCAAGGTCTTGGTTTGGGTTCGGCCAGACACAGACGCTGAGCCAAAGATCCCAGTGTATGTGGTTCATTTTACAGGTGGTCACAGGATACCCCAGTAGGGAGAGGGGAAGGATGGTGTGGAGGAAAGCACTCAGTACATGCGTGTTGTCGAATTGGTGATCATATGAGCTCCTGGGGCTCCATCTGGATGGATCTCTGAGAGTCAGTGTAGCACACACCTCAGAATTATTCAGCAGAGGAGCAAGGAAGCTGGTGTATCTGCCCACAAACTCACAAGAGGAAGCTGTATCAGCCATCAGAAGGAGGAATGTCAGGACACCTGATCGGTGTGTATGTTTGACTTACAAACGCTGATTTTGATGACCCATCATCTTTGCATCTCAGTCTTGGCAATTTGGAAGCTCAGAACCGATTTATAGCCCACCCAGGATCAGGGGCCTTCTCATGAGACTTTCCAGTGGTCCAATGGTTGAGAATCCACGCTTTCACTACAGAGGGTACAATTCAATCCATAATCAGGGAACTGAGCTCCTATATACTGCCATATGGTGATGCAGGCAAAAGAGGAAAAAAAAAAAAAAGGACCCTTTTCTTAACATGGAAAATAGACAAATAAATGAAACTTAAGTACTAGCAGAAGCACTCTCCAGACATTAATAGCTGTGATCTTACCTCTTTTTTTTAGTCTAATATTTAAAACATTTCCTCCCATGCATGACTTTTTGCTGAATATTTTTTTCTACTTGTCTGCATGATATACAGCAATTTTCCTTTAATGAGTATGTGTTACTCCTAAATGGAGAGAAAATGGAAAGATATTTCCTCTCATAAGAATGTTTTTAACCATGATATCCCCTTAAATATCTTGGTTTTCTAAAAATACATGTTTTGCTAAAAGCATCCAAGGCAAAATGTGGCCTCCTGGTCAGATATCCAAGGTTTGGGTTGTTTTCCTTGCTGGTCAGAAGCCCTGAAGAAATGAAGATTCTGCTTTCTGATATTCATGGATGTGAGTCATAGGCCCATGCTAATCTTTCTTTGACATTTGGTTTCATGTTTCAAGGAAAATATTAAGCCAGGCATCACAGCTAAGGAAGGAAAAGAGGGAGAGTGGGGACAGAGGAGGGAGGGTTACAAATCTTGATGCCACTCTTGTTTCTTTCTTTTGTTCAAGAGTCAAGAATGTGAATTGAGCATCTCTCAAAAGTTATTTATTTATAACTCTTTTCTCCTAAAAAATGTTGGAAACAACCATGAAAATTTTAGTGAACATACAAGATAACAAGGAAGGAAAGAAAATGAAGCAACGGGAAACCCTAGGATAGGAAAAATAAGACAGGGATAAGACTAGCATCTAAAATCCCTGCCATTAGGTTCTGCTGAGAATGGGCCAGCTTTACTCTGAGCTTCCTAACAGCCAAATCGAAATAAGAAACAATTAAATATGTGACTCATAGGTCAGTGGGTGGAGGGGTGGGAGAGACTAATTCATTTATTAATAGGATGAGATACTGAGCTAAGTATTTTGGAGAACATATAGAAGGAGATAAAGAGACATTAGCTTTTGGATTCAAAGAGTCAGTGCCACTGCTTATGAAGACTAGCTTCCATCAGCTGAGCACTTTTTTGGGGGCTGAGCCTTCACTGAGGCTTCACTGCTGTGCACAGACTTTCTCTACTTTCAGTACAAGGGGGCTACTCACTGCAGCGCCCAGGCTTCTCATCATGGTGGCTTCTCTTGTTGCAGAGCACAGGCTCTATGGCACACCGGCTTCAGTAGTTGTGGTGCACGGGCTTAGTTGCCCCACAGCATGGAAAATCTTCCCGGAGCGGGGATCGAACCTGTGTCCCTTGCACTGGCAGGCAGATTCTTATCCACTGAGTCACCAGAAAAATCCTGAGCACTTCTTATATGCCACACACAGTCCCAGCCAATGTATTTGTGGCACAAGAATACGCTGCATCAGGTACAGCTACTTATGTTTGTAAAAGTAGAGTTAATGGTTTACAAAAGTCTTTCCCATTTGTATTTTCTCAGTTACTCAAAACAGCCCTGTGAGATATTAGCCAGGAAGACATCGTTTTTCCATGAAGAAGGCAGGACTATACAGCTAATAGTTGGTGGACCTAGAATACAGATCCAGATTTCTCTGACAGACTGTTTCCACTACCTTGTGGTCTAAGAGGGCAGAACTCTGATGATGGAAATAGGATATTTGGCTCCAGGATCTTAAGCAGAGTTGGTGCAAAGTGTCTCCTCCCAGGGCCTCCATGAAAGGGTTGCTGGGTGTTGGGAAAGTCCCTTTTCTTCTGGGAGTTGCAGTGTCTTCAACTGGAAAATTAGAAGGTTGACAACTATCTTGTCAGATTCATCCCAGCTGCAACAGCCTATGGCTCCGGGCGGTTTCCCAGACTACACTCCGGGGTGTTTCTAGTCATTTTCGCATTAGCAGTTGCTCTGCGGTATAGCTTGGCTGTGCCTCTCTGAGCCATTTAACCTTCGCCATTGTCCCAGTCTGCAAAGGGGCCGGGCTGGGCTTGCAAGCTGCATGTTAAAGGCTGAGAGAAGCCAGAACTCCCTTTAAGCCTAGGTGTCCTACGGGGTGTTTCCATAGCATCATCAAGACAGGCTTTGTTGTTGCTAACTGATGCTTCATCTTCCATGCATCTTCTGGGAAGATCTAAGGTGGAAAGTGCCTGGAGTTGAAACCCAGACCTGGTGAAGAACTCACTCTTTCCCCTCTTTCATTTTTAAGCCTCTTCTGAGCCCAAAGATCCCATGTACATGCCTTTGATTCTTACAAGTTAGCTATGTCTCCATGGAGGGCCTCCCTGGGTGGATAGGATGTTGTGTGTTAGTTTCCTGCGCCCACATAAATAAACCCTGTCCTAAGCTGTAGGCTCCAGGTTTGTTCCTGGCATCCCTTTGCCTTAGAGTCTCTGTATTGAATAAAACAGAAATGTTTAGCAAATCCCAAGAAATTCCTTGTTTAATGGAAAAAAGAGATCCCTGAGTTTATATTTCAAAATGTGATTTCCATATTCCCACTGCATTAAGGCAAGTTCCCCTTACCAAATCCCCAGATGTCTGGTATGCTTTTCTAAAAATGCCTGTATTTAGCATCTAGAATTCATTTTGGGCACCTGTTGTAGACAGGGTTCTCCTGTGAGCCCTGTAGAAGATAGAGTCCCCGAGGGTGACTCAAACCCCACCCTGTAATTTAGTTATAGAGGTTCTGTTAGAATCCATAGGACAAGTCAGCTCTAGCCTGCAGGGCTACTTTCTCCTCTACATGTTGATATTTTTAAAAAAAATTTTTTTAATTAATTAATTTTAATTCTGAGAGTTTGTTGTTGTGCCTGGGCTTTCTCTGGTTGCAGTGGGTAGGGGTTACTCTCTAGTTGCCATGCATGGGCTTCTCACTGTGGCGGCTTCTCTTGTTGCGGAGCACAAGCTCTAGAGCATGAGGACTCAGTAGCTGCAGCTCGCAGGCTCCATAGTGCAGGCTGAGTAGTTGTGGCATAGGCTTAGTTGTTCTGCAGCACATGGGATCTTCCTGGATCAGATATGGAACCGTGTCTCCTGCAATTGGCTGGCAGATTCTTTACCACTGCGCCACCAAGGAAGTCCTACATGTTGATCGCTTATTCTGTGCAATATACAGCATCTTGGTGTGGCCATCTCTCTTCCTTCCAGACGATGAGAGGGTCAGCTCTGGAGGTGGCCACAGACAGCTCCTCTCACTTGCTAACCTGCCATCTAGCAACTGCCTTGGAAATGTCTCTATACGTTGTATTTTCTTCTTCCAGCCTCTTTGAAGAGTGGGGTTTGTTTGTTTTTTTCATTTGCTTCTTATTTCTGCCAAACCTGAACTGCCCCCTTCCTAAAATGCTTGCCCCTTTTCCTAAAAGTAATTTGTATATATTTTTGAAAGAGAAAGAAAGAGATAGTGTGCAGAGAGAAATTTAGAAAAACATGGTAAAGAAATAAAATCCCACCACAGCAAATTTACTGCTGTTAATATTTTGGACTTATGAAAATATGTTTGCCTGTGGTTATTTATCCTCAACCCTTGCCATATTATGTGAATTGCTAGTTGGAGGATAAAAATGCAAAAAGACAAAAACACCAAAAAATGAGGGTAATAACGACATTATATAGTGAGCAGTTTTTGTCTGTCATTAAATCATCTTCAAAACCTTGTTTGTTAATAGCTGCACAATATTCAGTTGTATGGATGAAGCTGCCATTTTAACCATTTCCTTTGTGCTGACTTTGCAGGTGGTTTCCACTCTTTTGCTTCCAACCCACCTTGAAGGTGGTAGTTGTAGCTTGGTGGCCACTTCCAGAGCCTATAGCTCTTGTCTGACCCTGGGCTAGGTCTGGAGATAAAGTAGGAAAAGCACCGGCTTGCCCCCAGGGAGAGGGGTAGTGAGCTGTGTTGGTGGGCTATGTGTGTGATACACACGCTGGGTACCATGTCTACTACTAGGAAATCTCATATTAGGAGCCCTCCTCCTGCAGCGCAGCAGAATCTGAAGGGGCTTACTGAGTCACCTAGTACAACAGCGTTCATTATAATCTTAGAGTTATATATTCATACATAAACACATAGTTCATTCTTTTCTAAGTCTGAAAAGTGGTTTTAGGGGTGGGGATGGGGAGAAAGCTCCCCAAGAGAAGCTGAGTCTGAGCTACTTCTGGAAGGACAAAGTGACAAAGAGGAAGCAGGGAAGACTGGCAGTGATGGGGGAGGGAAAGGTCATTCCAGGAAAAGCAAAAATTGCCCAGAAAGGGAGCTGGGAAGGGTCAGGTATGTGCCAGGACTTTGTTCCAACGTGAGTGTAGGATGCCTGTGTGAGCATGGCAGGGGCTGCCCCTGGAGAGTCTGCAGGGGACATGTGCTGAGACGTCTCTAATGCCTCACCAGGGGGACATTTCAGCCAAAGTCTTGATGAACCACTAAGGGTTACAGATAGCGTTCTGAGCTCAGCAGACATGCAGGATGTCTGGGAAAGTCACCGCAGCGTCTGTATGGGGGACAGGAGATGTGGGGGTTTCTGGGGAGAGGCAGTGAGTGAGGACTCTGCGCCTCTGGGGCACAGGAATTGTGATTTTCTTTACTGCCTGGCGCATGGTAAGTGCTCAGTATTTGTTACATCTGAAAGAGCTTGTTACAAGATTCCAGGAGGAATGCTGAGGGTGGTGGCCACGAGAAGAGTTGGGTGGGGTCTCATTGGGAAGACATTTAGAAAGGAGCATGGGTGAGATTTACTGACTTTGAAGCCAAGGACCCCAGTAGACCTTATTTTTCATCCCTGAACAAAAACTAGAATGTGGCTTTTGAAAAGGTATTTGACTTCAGGAACCCATAGGCCAATGGAATGTTTCTAGAGCTTTTGAAACACTAATCTCTGCTTTGTGAATTGCATAGTTCGGTTCTATTCAATGGGTCCCTTTTTCCCCCCGAAACACCACCTGTGAAATAAGTTCAACGCCATACTGTCTTAATGTAAAAATATTTCCTCGAAGCCACTGTATAAATTAATTACTCTTCAGGGAATAGGATAATCGAATTTCCCTTATACAATGTATTCCATTCACGGGTTCTACCTTACTGTTGGGGTAGGTTATGAATCAACCGTTTCTGAAGGATTATGAGCTATAATAAATGTCAATATGGGCTCTGATTGATTTCCTGCAGCCTCACTAGCTGTGATTTCATTTGGTAATTTAATACTAATTGTGTCGCTTTGATTACCTTTGATTTTCATCACATTTCTAGCACCTTACTAGAGTACTTGGAACAAGCAAGGTGCCCAGTAAATGCCTTTTGAATGAAGGTGGACTTTGAATCCTCTAAAAATTTTAGAGAAGTTAGAGAGGACTCCTGCAGTTCAGGTGGGCACTCACTTAAGAAGTAAAACCAGAATTTGGTCCTTGCAGCCATGACATAGACTTGATCCCAGCACTTTGTTGGAGACATTCAGTGAATCTTAGCTCCCTGATCAACGCTGTCTGTGAAATGATGTCTGGTGCTGACCCACAGACCTCAGTTCAAGACTGTTCCTTAAGCAATAATGCAAACTTTTCTGTGTGCATTCAGCTTTTACTGAGCACCTATTGTGTGTCAACACAGTAGCAGACATTCATGACCCTCCTTGAATTCCAAAGAGCTTTCTTATTCTGAACCTTTTGACCACCTTGGTGGATATTTTCATCCCCTTTTGAATATGAGCAAAATGAGGTTTGGAAACACTTAAGTTTCTCATCCAAAGTGGTGTAATCAAAGGGAAGACTGGCCGTCTCAGCTCCATCTTCATGGTACCAGAAACTGGTTTCTGGATCTCCTTTTACCAGCTGTGTAAGCAGCGGGGACTCTGAAGTAGGGGTCAGGATGTCAGAGGGTTTGGGTCCCTGACTCCTTGCCTTTCTGCTTTGTGACCCTGAGCAGCTCCTTCTTCTCTCTGGCCCTCAGTTTGTAGTGCCCAGGTGAGAGGTGATGAACCCAGGGGCACCAGAACAGACGGAGAGGAGCAGCTGGACACAAGAATGTTAAGGAGAAAATCACCTGGACATGATGATTGATACCCAGTAAGGCAGGAAAGAGTGGCTTAAAATAACAGCCATTTATTATTGCTCCCGAGCCTGCAAGTCAGCTGGGGTGGGTCTGCCAGTCTGGGCCATGCATGGCTGACCTTGGCTGGGCTGCATCTGTGGTCAGCCAGAAGCTGGCTAACCTGAGAGAGCCTCACGTGTCTGACAGTTGCCTGGCTATCCACCAGGGTGACAAGGGTGAGTGGAGCACACATCTCTCATGCTCTTCCAGGCTAGCCCAGGCCTGGTCATGTGTCAGTGTTGGAATTCCAAAACCACGAGCAGAAACATGCAAGATCTCCAAGGGGTAAAGAAAGAGACTCCATCTCTTCATGGGGAGGAGCCGCACAGTCACTTTGTCAGGGGTTGGGATACAGAGACATGAACAAGCGCAGCCATGGTGATCGCCTGAAGCTGATATAATCAATCTGTTTCCCTAGATACCCTAGAATAGCTTCAGACTAAGCCAGAAACTGCAGAGCTGAACCATAGCATGATAGCCCCCAGTAGAATTGCCTGTACAAACGGGGCTTTAGTGATGCATCAGCCTGTACGCAAGGAAAGTTACAGGAAACGAGACTGTTCAGTTTGTTGTTGAAGACTTCCTGCCATTCAGTACCTGATGGGGAGATTTCCGTCTTGTCTCCATACTAGACACACCTGGGCTTATCTAGAGCTGGTTATAATCTTAGAAATTTGTGACTCATGAAGTGAGTGAATTTCTCTCTCCAGCCATCTCCCAGAAAGCTTGAAGCTGAATAGTAACCCCTACTAACAAAGAGTCAGACACAACTTTCCGACTGAACAACAGCTAGCAAACACAGAGATCTTGTGACATACGTTTTGGTACTGATTTCACTTTCAGCTCCATTATATTGTTCCTTTTAACAGGTTTCCTCCCTACTCACTTTAATTCTTGTTTTGATTGCATTGTATGTTTTTGCGAGTGGTAAGTTTTAAATAAAGTAGATGAAAAATAAAATGACTGACTGAATAAGCAAGCAGAATGCCTTCATATACCCGAAAATGTGTTGAAAATCAGGGGTGTTTTTTTTTTTTATTATAGTTCATTTACTTTTAAATTATTTATTTATTTATTTCTGGCTGCACTGGGCCTTCATTGCTGTACTCGAGCTTTCTCCAGTTTCGAGCTTTCTCCAGTTGGCAATAAGGGGAGAGCTGCTCTTGGTCAGGGTGAGGGAGCTTCTCTTTGCAGCGGCTTCTCCTGTGGAGTATTCATGGGCTTCAGTAGGTGCAGCTCTCAGGCTCCAGAGTGCAGGCTCGGTAATTTTGACTTTCAGGGTCTAGAGCGCTCAGGCTTCGGTAGCTGTGGCCCACAGGCTTAGTTGCCCTGAGGCGTGAGGAATCTTCCAGGACCAGGGATCAAGCCCATGTTCCCTGCATTGGCAGGCGAGTTCTTAACCACTGGACCACCATGAAAGTCCTTTTTGTTTACTTTTTAATCAGGTTTTTTGTTTTTGTTTTTGTTTTTGTTTTTTTTTAAGTCCTACCTTGAGGACTGGAAATTCATACCTGAAAACTAACGTCTTCTAGCAAGATTTAGTTTTGGAAAGACTGCAGTTACCCTTCTCACCACTAGGTGACACTCGGTCATTATCCTCTCTAAGGTGAATCTAGCTGTATAGACTCTGCTGTAAGGACTGCGGTATATTTGTGAATGGCCCCTCTAAAGCATAAAACCTATGTTTTATATAGGGTTGGGTGTGTAACTATTTGGCAGTGGAATGGAAAAGGTTGAGGGCATGGTATCTTGTATGTGGGTTAGCCCCTGCCTGCAAGAAGCTTACAATCGAAGCCAGAGGTTTTCCTAACCCCTTACATGCAGTATTCTGGAGAAGGAAATGGCAACCCACTCCAGTATTCTTGCCTGGAGAATCCCATGGATGGAGAAGCCTAGTAGGTTACAGTCCACGGGGTCGCAAAGAGTTGGACACGACTGAGCGACTTCACCTTCACCTACATGCAGTATTCAGTGGCCCTGAGCAAAATGTAAATGAAAACTATGGTAGAGAACCTTGCTGCTGCTGCTGCTGCTGCTGCTAAGGCGCTTCAGTTGTGTCCGACTCTGTGCGACCCCATAGACGGCAGCCCACCAGGCTCCCGCGTCCCTGGGATTCTCCAGGCAAGAACACTGGAGTGGGTTGCCATTTCCTTCTCCAATGTGTGAAAGTGAAAAGTCAAAGTGAGGTCGCTCAGTCGTGTCGACTCTTNGATTTTGGATCATTTTCACTATCAATATTCGGAAATCTTTCTCAGGTAGATTCCCTATCTCTTCCTCTTTTGTTTGGTTTAGTGAGCATTTCTCCTGTTCCCTTTGTTTTTATTTTAAAGCTCTTATTAAGGACATCTTCCATTATATTACACCATAGACCTTAAAGTTCCATGTGAGGAAGTTTTAGGAACCTTTCTGATGTCCTGTGGATCTATCTTATCTTCTCCTTTCAGGGAACAAGACAGCATGTTATCTTTTTGCCTTCAGTGAGGGTAGCCTCTTTTCATATTTTATACTCAACCAAAACAACTTTAACCTTAACATTTCCTATTTCCTGGATTCTTCTATTTTTATCAACCTTATAATGTCTTTATTATAAGCTCTCCAAAGCGTATGTTGGAGTAATGTACAAATACTTCCAAAATAGAAATAGATTTCTTTATATAATAAATGGTATGTTTTGGAAAGCACTGAATTATTCAACATGAATTACAAATGCCTCCAGATTATGTTCCAGGACTGTCCTAACAAGCAAAGCTTTAGTATTCTCTTATTTGAAATCATTTTACATATTTAAACCTTCTTTCCTGGACTAGTAATCCCTGTTGTGGGAAGAAGCGTTGTTTTGAATCCCTCATAGTTTCTAGAACAATGCCAGGACCTAAGGAATGCTCAGTGAATACTTACTGATTGACTAATCCACTGATCTGTGTGTTCTGGGAGAATTAGAAAAACTTTCCTATATGGGCTGCAAGGAAGTGGACAGAAGACCTAACACTCACCTCCCTAATCCTTGGCTTCTCCAATGTTAAATGTGATGGCTAAGGTCTCTTAACACCCTGGGACTTCGCAGTTGTTAAGCAGAAGGGCAGGAGACTATGGAAGATGATGAGTGAAAGTTTTCAGATTCATGGAGGCAGAAATAAATGTGGTATTGTGGAGAAGCTTGCAAGATGGAGAAATGGCTTTTAAACTGTAAAGTGTGGTGAAATGATTCCTCTTTAGTTTACAACCATTTGGCTTTACTTCTGCTTTAACTCTATGCCCTTGCTTTAGCTCTCAGGGGACTGGGCTGGTATTCATGAAAACTGGTTTGGACTGGTGCTCCTCCTGAGCATCAGGGCGGCCTCCAAGTGGTCATCTGGACAGTGGTGCAGGTCACACCAACATCTGCCTGGGCATGCTCCTTTCCGATGACTCATGGTTTGCTGGTTGTAGCAGGGATACTGTTTTGTTATGATGGTGACTTGTTGGATGAGTGTGGTGTCATCTGCACTGTGTTCATTGATTCTTTTTGACTTTACTATTTTTTTAAACTAAAGGTTGCATTATTTAAACTTTCAGTATCATACACGTGTGTGTGTGTGTGTGTGTGTGTGTGTGTGTGTGTGTGTGTGTTTAGTATAAAGTATACGGGGGTGTCATAGCCTAAGGAGAACAGGCAAACAGCTATTAGATAGACTAAATAGTAAAGAGAAAACAATTGGTTGATTTATATCCCCATATTCATGTTATCTAGTAAAGTAGCTACATGATATTTGGTGTTGTCTCTATGTACATTGATTAAATTGGGAGCTCTGGATTGCGCTGACTTTTTTCTTATGAAATTGGTGGTACTTGTGCTGTCAGTTTAAGATAATTTGCCTTTATGAATGAGGATAAACTGAATTTTGGTAAGGAGATACTATGTTGTATTCACCTTTAGATCTCGTTCTTTCTGTCCAATGCCTGCTATTGTTAAGTTGCCAGAGGCTGGCTGGGATTTCAGAGAATATTACCTAGGGCTGGTATGTCCTTCTGGAGAGAGGCCCGTGCCTGTTCTCATGTTGATCTGCCTATTGCAAATCTATAGAGTTTCTGATGAGGAAAGGAATTAGAAATACCTCTGGGTAAACAAGTCTTAACAAGAAGGAAAGCACACGTGTGAAAAGTAATAATAATTCAATAATAATTCAACTATCAGACTTGACATGGCTCAGAAGGTTTGCTATTTTATCAAGGTTATTTCACTTAGAGAAAGATTGCTGCTATGCTCTTGGAGGATAATTCCAATCTATTCTGTAGTAACTGGTTGATACCTCTCAAATTAGTTCCTTTATCTCTCCCTGCCCTCAACCTTGGTTTTTATTATCCTTCCATAGCATTTAAAGGGTCTGCTGCTACTGCTAAGTCACTTCAGTCATGTCCGACTCTGTGCGACCCCATAGATGGCAGCCCACCAGGCTCCCCTGTCCCTGGGATTCTCCAGGAAAGAACACTGGAGTGGTTGCCATTTCCTTCTCCAATGCATGAAAGTGAAAAGTGAAAGTGAAGTCACTCAGTTGTGTTTGACCCTCAGCGACCCCGTGGACTACAGCCTTCCAGGCTCCTCCGTCCATGGGATTTTCCAGGCAAGAGAACTGGAGTGGGGTGCCACTGCCTTCTCCACTAAAGGGTCTGAGCCACCATGATTTGGAAAGTAAAACAGTAGCAACAAGAGACACCAATTTTATGCACAAAGAAATGGAAAACCTAGCTATTAGTAATAACTAAACCTTCCCAGTTTCATGTGTAATTAGTTTTCTATTGATTTGTAACAAAATACCACGAACTTCAGTGGCTTAAAACAACACAGTTGTATTACTTAATAGTATCTATATTATGTAAATTAATACATACATATTATGTATTATATCATCGTTCCTGTAGGTCAGAAATCTGGACACAGTGTGGCTAGATTTTCTGCTTAGGGTCTCACTGGGCTAAGATCAAGGTGACCCCATGGCTGCCGTACTCACCCGGATGGAGACTTCCAAGCTCCCTGCTTATAGACAGTTCATTTCTGAGGTCCCTGTTTCCTTGTTTGTTGTCAGCTCCGGGTGGCTGCCCATTTTTCTTTGCCACATGAACTCTATCTTTGAGCCAGAAAAAAGATGACAAATTCTTGTGTTTCAAATCCATAACCAACCAGAGAAGACTTTGCAAGTTTAAAAAGCTCGTGTGATTAAGTCAGGCCACCCAGATAACCTCCCTGTCTTAAGGTCAACTGTGCCATTTAACATAATCTGATCACGAGCACAAAGCCCATCCCGTTGGCAGTCTTGGAGAGCATCCAGGACATGGGGCTCATCTTAGAATTCTGCTCGCCCTTGATGGAAGCTGCTTATCAGGACCAGCAGGCATCATGCCTGCCACGGAAGATATGAAATGCATGTAAGTCCTTCTCTATCTCTTCACAGTTTGCAAAACGCTTCCACAGATGTGATCTTATTGCCTCTTAAAAAAAAAGAAAAGAAAAAGCTCTACCAAGTTTTCATTTTATATGCCAGGAAATTGGAGCCCAAGGAGATTATTAACCCAATGGTAACAAACCCAGCAATTTGGCACTGGGACTTTTGACTCATGGATGAGATACTCTGCTCTGAGACAGCATATTTCTGCCCTCAAGAACCTTGTCATTTGGAAGACAATGGGCGACACAGAAAGCAGTTGCAGATTAAAGAGTAAATATATCCTAGTGGTATTTTTAAGTGCAGCTTAAGTTCAAGGGCAGAGCGAGGCTGGGGTACCATTGGATGCTTGATGGGAAAGTGGGGCTCCCTGGGTGGGTAACGAGCCCACTTGCCAGTGCAGGAGATGTAAGAGACAAGGGTTCAGTCCCTGGGTCGTGAAGACCCTCTGGAGGAGGAATGGCAACCCACTCCAGTATTCTTGCCTGGAGAATCCTGGCAGGCGATGGTCCATAGGGTCGCCAAGAGTCGGACACGACGGAAGTGACAGCACACACGTGCAGAGGGCAGCAGCAGGGGCAAGCAGGGGCACTGTCTCTGTAAAGGCAGGGATGAGCAATGTGTGTTTGGGGGAAGGGGAGAAACCTGTCAAAGGGTTGATGACCTGTCAGAGACCCAGGGGTAAGTCGTTAGACATTCAGGAATTGTTATGTTTGTTTAGCTGGAAAATGATTTAAAAGAGCCGTGTTTTAATGGGGAGTTAAAGGTTCAGGTAGCCTTCCATCCATTCAGCAATTCCACACCTACGTATATATCCTAGGCCCATACATGGATCGTGAAATCAATTTGGGGGGTTCTGAACAGCATTTAAAATATAGAATAGAAAAAAAATATATATATATAAAATAGGATGGAATGGAATATATTAAAGGACAGAGGATGCAATAAGGGTAATAAGTATGGTTTCTTGAGGCAGTTCCACCTCGGTGTGTGTACACAGACATATTTTGTGTTTTGTATAGTATATTGTCATATAAAATATATTTTTACTGTGAGTTGCAGTCAAAAAAGTTCAAAAAAGACTGGCCAGAAAAACCCTGGCAATTGTGTACTCTTGCAGATGTGTCTATAAGTACAGTAATGTTGGTAGCAGCAGTGTCCATAGTCATCAGTTATTGAAAACTGCCTTAATATCCATCCTCAGGAGAAGAGAAATGAGTTGCTGGTTATGCATGTAGTGAAGTACGGAGTAATACTTAAAAAACTAGAGACTCATGTATCATCCTAGATGAAAAACCTCAAAAATGAAAGATTAAACATGGTCTCTGAATTATAAAGGTATTATATCATCATATAAAATTTTAACATACCAAACGATGAAATACTTTATTTATGGGTCTTGGAATGTGAAGTCAAGTGGGCCTTAGAAAGCATCACTACGAACAAAGCTAGTGGAGCTGATGGAATTCCAGTTGAGCTATTTCAAATCCTGAAAGATGATGCTGTGAAAGTGCTACACTCAATATGCCAGCAAATCTGGAAAACTTAGCAGTGGCCACAGGACTGGAAAAGGTCAGTTTTCATTCCAATCCCAAAGAATGTTCAAACTACCGCACAATTGCATTCATTTCACACGCTAGTAAGGTAATGCTCAAAATTCTCCAAGCCAGGCTTCAGCAGTACATGAACCATGAGCTTCCAGATGTTCAAGGAAAGGCAGAGGAACCAGAGGTCAAATTGCCAACATCTGCTGGATTATCGAAAAAGCAAAAGAGTTCCAGAAAAACATCTATTTCTGCTTTATTGACTATGCCAAAGCCTTTGACTGTGTGGATCACAATAAACTGTGGAAAATTCTGAAAGAGATGGGAATACCAGACCACAGCTAGAACTGGACATGGAACAGCAGACCGGTTCCAAATAGGAAAAGGAGTACGTCAAGGCTGTATATTGNTTTGTGACCCCATGGACTGTAGCCCCCAAGGCTCCTCTGTCCATGGAATCTGTCTCTTATACACATCTCCACAGCTAGAACTGGACATGGAACAACAGACCGGTTCCAAATAGGAAAAGGAGTACGTCAAGGCTGTATATTGTCACCCTGCTTTTTTAACTTATATGCAGAGTACATCATGAGAAACGCTGGGCTGGAAGAAGCACAAGCTGGAATCAAGATTGTTGGGAGCAATACCAATAACCTCAGATATGCAGATGACACCACCTTTATGACAGAAAGTGAAGAAGAACTAAAGAGCCTCTTGATGAAAGTAAAAGAGGAGAGTGAAAAGTTCACTTAAAGCTCAACATTCAGAAAACGAAGATCATGGCATCTGGTCCCATCACCTCATGGGAAATAGATGGGGAAACAGTGGAAACAGTGTCAGACTTTATTTTGGGGGGCTCCAAAATCACTGCAGATGGTGATTGCAGCCATGAAATTAAAAGATGCTTACTCCTTGGAAGAAAATTTATGACCAGCCTAGATAGCATATTCAAAAGTAGAGACATTACTTTCCCAACAAAGATCCGTCTAGTCAAGGCTCTGGTTTTTCCATTGGTCATGTATGAATGTGAGAGCTGGACTGTGAAGAAGGCTGAGCGCCTAAGAACTGATGCTTTTGAACTGTGGTGTTGGAGAAGACTCTTGAGAGTCCCTTGGACTGCAAGGAGATCCGACCAGTCCATTCTAAAGGTGATCAGCCCTGGGTGTTCTTTAGAAGGAATGATGCTAAAGCTGAAACTCCAGTACTTTGGCCACCTCATGTGAAGAGCTGACTCATTGGAAAAAACTCTGATGCTGGGAGGGATTGGCGGCAGAAGGAAAAGGGGACGACAGAGGATGAGATGGCTGGATGGCATCATCGACTTGATGGACATGAGTTTGAGTGAACTCCGGGAGATGGTGATGGTCAGGGAGGCCTGGCATGCTGTGATTCATGGGGTCGCAAAGAGTTGACACGACTGAGCAACTGAACTGAACTGAACTGGAATGTTAGTAGGAGTATAAACATGCATGAGGATGATAACAGCAGTTGAGGATAGTGGTTATGGCTGATGAAGGAGAGAGGGTAGTGGCATCAGGGAGAGGGACATTCCCTTTCATCTGCTGTGTTAAATTGGGGGATGCCCTAACACAACATAGTCATCAACTATACTCCAATAAAAATGTGTTTAAAAATTGAGTGATGGGAACCCAAATGTTTCAGATATCATTCCCAGTATTTGCTCAAATACAGGGCTCAAAATATTCTATAGTGTGTTTGCTTAGAGCAGAAAAGAAGTGGGCGGAGGGAAGTGTCAGTAAAAGTGTTAGTTGTTCAGTCATGTCCAGCTCTTTGTGACACCATGGACTGTAGCCCACCAAGGCTCCTCTGTCCATGGAATTCTCCAGAGAAAAATACTGGAGTGGGTAGCCATTTCCCTTTCCAGGGGATCTTCCCAACCCAGGCATCAAACCTCAGTCTCCAGCATTGCAGGCAGATTCTGTACTTCTGAGCCACCAGGGAAGCCTGCTTAGAGCAGAACTATAGGAGAGTTCACAAGTCAACACCGGGAAGAGACTGATTTGGAGATTTGCAACAGTGTAGCCTTGAGGCAATGAACTTGGACTAGGGTGATGACAAGAATAGGCCATTCTCATAAAGTAGTATGTGTGATAGCAAGTGGTAATAATAGCCTGTATTTTGGATGGGCTTTTCAAAAGAGCAAAACACTTTTATAGACATCTTCTTAGGTTATGGTAACCAGATAGAGCAGTTGTTTATTGTGACCAACCTCAGAAATTTGAAATTTAGAGAAACTGAATGACTTGGCTGAGACAAGATAGTAAGGTATAGGGAAGTGCAGAATTAAATCTGGTCTGCTCATTTTTTTTTCCATCTTTCAAGACTGGCATGTGGGGCCCAGCTTTGACCAAAGTCCAAGTGCTGTTGTTTAAATCTCTGGTTTTCATTTCTGTGTGTCACAAACATATGGGCATGTGATATGAAGACTGTGATTATGGAGACCTCTTCAGCTCTCAAGAAGTGAGCACACTGCTGTAACTCACTCCCATCTTCAAGGTGCTGGAGCAGGTCCTCACCCTGTTGCTCATGGGTCATGCTCCAAGTGTCAAATGACAATGAAAGGGAGACTTCAAGGGCGAACACCTGGTAGATTTCTGCTGGCTGAGCTTCAGGGGAGGTCAGAGGGCAACTGGTGAGGGAATGAGGCCTGGTGCAACCTTCTGTAGGAATGTTTACAGCCAGCCTATGTGCAGCTAGAGATGCTTAGACTGGAGCCAGATGTTCTTCTTAGCAAAAAAAAAAAGAGCAACACACCCAGAGATCTTCCATAGACTGGGAACTAACAAACAAAAGCATGGGTGTGCAACAAGTAATGGAATGCTGTTGTTCAGAAGTGGTTTCACTCTATAAACTACAGAAGAAAAGACAAAAGGAAATATTTTCGGATCTAAAATGTGATGGGCTCTGTGTTAGTTTTCTTTGTTTGTTTTGTTTACTTTTATAATGGGAGTATAATTGCTTTACAGTGATGTGGTAGTTTCTGCTGTACAAGGTCAGTCAGCTCTGTGTACACGTGGATCCCTCCCTGTTGAGCCTCCTTCCCAACACTTCCCATCCCCCCCTCTATGTGATCACAGAGCACTGGGCTGACCTCCTGTGCTTTAGAGCAGCTTCCAAGTAGCCATCTAGTTTACACATGGTAGCGTATACATGTCATTGCTGCTCTCGATTTGTCCCACCCTCTTTCCCCAGCTGTGTCAGGTTTTGGTGACCGTTATCTCATGTAATTTTCCCAACAACCCTCTGAGGCCGATGTTGCTATTGTTCAGTCATGTCTGACTCTTTGTGACCCCCATGGACTGCAGCATGCCAGGCTTTCCTGTCCTTCACTATCTCCCAGAGCTTGCTCAAACTCATGTCCGTAGAGTCAGTGATGCCATCCAACCAGCTCATTCTCTGTCACTCCCTTCTCCTCCTGCCTTCAATCTTTCCCAGCATCAGGGTCTTTTCTAGCGAGTCAGCTCTTTGTATCAGGTGGCCAAAGTATTGGAGCTTCAGCTTCAGCATCAGGTCTTCCAATGCATATTCAGGACTGATTTCCTTTAGGATTGACTGGGTGGATCTCTTTGCAGTCCAAGGGACTCTCAAGAGTCTTCTCCAACACAGTTCAAAAGCATCAGTTCTTTGGTGCTCAGCTTTCTTCACAGTCCAACTCTCACATCCATACATGACCACTGGAAAATCCATAGCCTTGACTAGACGGACCTTTATACAATGCAACAATAAAACTGAGAGAGAAAGAACACTTGTTTATTCTTGGAAAGAAGTAAATTTGGGGGGGCCTGGAATACTGGAAGGGGAAATATGGACCTTTGGGCTGGGAAACCATTCTGGTTTCTTGAGCAGACCATAGTCGAGGTGAATGCTGTGTTCTGGCATGTTCCATCAGGCAGTGAAGTGCTCAATGAGCCGGGGTAGAGGCAGCAGGGACAGAGAAAGGAGATGGGGGGGAGCTGCTGGCAGCTCCCCAGGTCCCCACCCCCACCACCAGCCCTACAGAACAGTCACAGGGCCCCAGCTGCCCCAGCAGCTGGGCAGACGCCTCCCTCTAGAGGTGCAACGAGAAGCTGTGCATCTGGCATCACAAGTCAGGATGCAGAACACAGTTTGCCACAGAAACCATGTCCTTCTTGGTGTTGGATTTTGGCCTGCAGAACCGTGGACTAGATGGGCTTTTTGCGGGCAGGTCTGGAAGCCAGTGCATACTTAGTTGCTCAGTCGTGTCTAACTCTTGCAACCCCATGGACTGTAGCCCTCCAGGCTCCTCTGTCCATGGGACTTCCCTGGCAAGAACACTGGAGTGGGTNGGATGCAGAACACAGTTTGCCACAGAAACCAAGTCCTTCTTGGTGTTGGATTTTGGCCTGCAGAACCGTGGACTAGATGGGCTTTTTGCAGGCAGGTCTGGAAGCCAGTGCGTACTTAGTTGCTCAGTCGTGTCTAACTCTTGCGACCCCATGGACTGTAGCCCTCCAGGCTCCTCTGTCCATGGGACTTCCCTGGCAAGAACACTGGAGTGGGTTGCCATTTCCTTTTCCAGGGGGTCTTCCCAACCCAGAGATTGAACACACGTCTCCCACGTCTCCTGCATTGGCAGGCGGGTTCTTTACCACTAGCAGCACCTGGGAAGCACCTGGGAGCCCAATTACCATGAATAACATAGTGGGCTGGCCAAGAAGTTCATCCTGGCTTTTCTGTAACATCGTATGGAAAAACCCAAACAAACGTTTTGACCAACTCAATACATTATTTGGGAAGATGTGTTTATAGTTCAGCTTTCAATAGGTTTTTGGGATCTAGTCTGCCTTAAGCCAAGGATGGCCTACCTTGGAGGAATGCTGAGATGTGAGGTGTTAAGCATCTGGGTTACAGTGCTGGTTGAGGGAGGGGACGGGGTGTGACATTCACTAAGCAGGTACCTGGAACTGTGCTGGGCTCTCTGTGCGCCCTCCTATCTAGTTCCAACTCTAGTTCTGGGGGGTCAGTAGGGGCATTTTTGTGCAGGGGATTGGACTCTGACCGAGGTTAATTAGCTTTTCCAAGGGTAGACAGCTAGGGAGAATTGAGGTCTGTAGTTCAAGTTCTTTCCAGATAGAGATCAAAACTTTTGATTGGAGGTTCTCTTCCTGCCCCACCCTTGACCCTTACCATCACTGTGATAAAAATAACTCATAAGAAAGCCTCATGGGGGCACGTTTTGAAAACATAACCAGTCGCCCGAGGCTGTGTGACATTGGTGAGGTGGTAACACCCCTCGTAGCCACTCCTGCCCTTTCCCCCACACGAAGATGGTAGGTACTGTGATACCCATTTCTTCTCTGTGTCTGGCTGAAAACTCTTACTGTCAAATCGGTGACTGTTTATGGTCATTAATAAAAGGGCCAGTGAGGAAGGGAGAGAAAGGGAAGGCACCCAAGGATGGGAGGGACCCGGGGAGGTGGGAGGTGGCAAGAGGCAGATGGACATGAGCTTCCTGGGGGGCAAAGCACATACTATGTGGTGCCTTTTCCTGCTGAGAGCCCCATCCACACCTTTGGCCCCACAGCCCAAGGACCCACTGGACTGCAGTCACCGTTTGGACTTGTCCATTCCCAAACCTGCATGGGTCTCTTTCTAGCTGAGATTTCTGCTTCTCTATGAGCCAACCTCTGCCCTGCCCCAGCGTGACCAGGTGATTCAGGCTTGCCATATCAAAAATTCCCCCAGCCTGCCTTCAGGGGAGACCCAAGGCCTTCTTCTTGGCACTGACAGCAGGCGTGTGAAGGCGATGTTTCAGGTCACTCATACTCCGGCTTCTATTTGCACAGCAAGCATTAACCCATGGCCCACAGTGTGCCAGTCTGCATGATACACTGGAGCGTAAGATACAGTCTTGGTTTGGAGTCATTAACAGTGGAGAGAGAGGGGGGAAGAGAGAGAGAGAGCGAGAAAGAGATGTTTTACCAAAGTATGTTTTATGCCTGAAGAAGGCCCCCAAAACCTTGGGAGTAGAGATAAGTGAGTATCTGAGTGTCCTTGGGATCAGGGAACTGGGGACACCTTCTCTGAGATGGTGACCACTGAGCTGGGCATGGAAGAAGGAGGAAACATTTACCAGGTATGTAGGGGATTGGGCAGTCCAAGTGATGGGAACTCAGTGGGCAGGAGTGTGAGCTAGAGAAGTTTGGCTGGCCAGAGCATGGCAGCTATGGACCAGCTGAGTTTGCAAAATCAGGTGATGTTGTTACTAAACTAAATGTATGGGGCTCTTCACTGTTTAATCAGACTGGGATTGGCAACTGCATGGGAGGAATTTGTGTAGATACTGGGTGATGCTGGAAAGCCACCATGGGTAGAAGGCTTTGGAAGTCAGACACTGTGAGTTCTAAAACTTGTTTTAATAAGCAATTTAGTTAGAGCTTGGGAAATTCAAAGGAATTCAAATTGCATTGTATGTACTGCTGCTGCTGCTAAGTCGCTTCAGTCGTGTCCAACTCTGTGCA
>SJYV01021977.1:0-11311 GCA_006410875.1 Neotragus pygmaeus | reverse complement strand
AGACGGCTGCGAGAATGTTTCCTGGTGTTTGGAAACCTCTCTTTTTAAGAGTCTCTTCACCGGGGGGGAATTCCCTTTCTTTCCCGGGACGGAGCTCCCTCCCTACCTCTTTTGTCTCTATTTTTTGGTCTTCTATATTTTTCCTACCTGTTTTTGAAGCCAATGATCTGCTTTGCTGGATGCCTGAAGTCCTCTGCCAGCCTTCAGAAGTTGTTTTGTGGAATTTACTCAGCGTTGGATTGTTCTTTTGATGAAATTGTGTGGGAGAAAGTGATCTCCCGTCTTATTCCTCCGCCATCTTCCCGCCCTCCTCCTATTGTTGTTTTTTAAATCACAACCAGAATGTCCTTGAGGTATTTCTTGTTTGTGTTTTTTGCTTTTTATGAGTATTCATTCCATCTTTTATTAAAAACATGTCTTTAGAGAAATCAGTGCATGGTGAGTGAAAGGCGACTTTCTGTTTTGCCAGCTGGTTTGAGGGGAGAGTGGCCTTCCACAAATGACACAGTACATGCCACCCTCTGTGGTTAGAGACACAGTCAAAATCATGACATCATTGTGGCTCTCTCTTTCTCTCTTTTTTCCAAGTACAAACACGAGATAATTACCCTGAAGTAGCCATCTGTTTCTCTAGCCCAATAAAGGCAGCGAGTGTCCACCTCCTAAGAGATGCTATGAAAGCTTGTTGCTGAGAGTTTTGTGTTTTATAAGCAGTGAGTTACCATACAGATTAACCTTAGCAACCCAAGACTAGATCCATGAGAACAAACTGAGATATTTTCATTTTATCTAGTTATTCCAGATGAAGACATTTGTTGGGACTCTTTGTTTATTTATCTGCTCTGGGTCTTAGTTGTGACAAGTGGAATCTTTAGTTGTGGCATACAGAATTTAATTTCCTGGCCAGGAATTGAACCCAGGGACCCTGTATTGGGAGCTCAGAGTCTTCGCCACCGAACCACCAGAGAAGTCCCATGTTGGGGCTCTTTGAATTCTAAAGTTTCCTGGTATTGAAGAGACCCAGGATGATATTAGCATAGACAGTGTTCTTCAGACTCGGTTTGGCTGACCCATTAGCAGGGGCCCATTGCTTCCTATTGTGCATGGTGGGGTGAGAACCCTGTACGCTTCCTAGGTGGGGAAAGATGCCCAGTTTGGGGAGCGCAGAAGCAAAGGGAGGTGGAAGGATGCTGGTGGCTTGCTGGGCCCTGGGGTGACCCTGGCCCTCCTGGCTTGGAATGCCATTGTTTAAAGAGTTGCAGCCAGAGATAGGGGTGGGGATGAAGGAAAGCAGCCAAGAGACATTGAAGTCGCAAGCTGTAGGGAACGAAGCTGGGTGAGGCAGAGAGGAACTATTGCTAAACCAAAATATTTGACTAGATTTCACTTTTTTCCTTCAGTTCAAATTCTTTGCTTGAAAGTTTAGCTTTGAAGTTGTTTCTTTTCTTCTTTTCTTATTGTTCCAACAATATTGTTCTTTTAATCTTGTGTTTTTGGGTGGAATGTAGACTATTTAGATTATTTCTAAATCATAGCATCAGATTTCTCAAATTCCTGGCTATGCTTTCAGTCGTAGGCCTTCTTTGGTGCAACCCAGACTCTTCTGTCCCAAACAGACAAGAATGTATAACAACAGCCTGGCTAAAAATGACAGTGGATCTGTAGTGTCCGAGTGCTACCTCACTCAGTCGTGTCTGACTCTTTGCAACCCCAAGGAGCCAGGCTCCTCTGTTCATGGGATTCTCCAGGCAAGAAGACTGGAGTGGGTTGCCATTTCCTNAGACTCTTCTGTCCCAAACAGACAAGAATGTATAACAACAGCCTAGCTAAAAATGACAGTGGATCTGTAGTGTCCGAGTGCTACCTCACTCAGTCGTGTCTGACTCTTTGCAACCCCAAGGAGCCAGGCTCCTCTGTTCATGGGATTCTCCAGGCAAGAAGACTGGAGTGGGTTGCCATTTCCTTCTCCAGGGGAACTTCCCCACCCAGGGATCAAACCCGCATCTCTTAAGTCTCCTGTACCGGTGGTAGGCAGGTTCTTTAACACTAATGTCACCAGAGTGTCTCGTATTCTGCACATTTTCAGAGTTGTTACATCGATTCTATGTACTTAAAATTGATGCAGTGCTTTCTATGGTCTTCATATAGATTACCTATGGTAATTCTTCCTATAGACAACACATACTATAAAAAGCATAGTAACAGATGTCATTAGAAGGATAATAAGATTTGTAGAGACAAAATTTTCTGCCAAATATCATGTTTACAAGAGAACACAACTGGAACTTCCCTGGCAGTCCAGTGGTTAAGACTCTGAATTTCCAGCGCGGGGGGCACGGCTTCAGTCCCTAGTGAGGGACCTACAGTCCCACCATGTGGCACAGCAAAAAAAAAAAGAGAGGGAGAGAGACTACAACCTTTTTATTTCACTTGGAAAAACAAGATGAGATGCTCCCTAGTCAAATCACTGAGCTTCAGTGGATTCATTTCTCTTGTATACACCCCTCCTCCTTCCAAGTCACTGGGGGTTTTAACAAACTCGGCACTCCAGATGAGAAAAACCTCTTCCATCAGTGGCCTCCTGAGGTGAGGGGGAGAAGCAGATCCCACCACCCAACCCCAAAGCACAACTTCTGAGCCCCGGGGGTAGTGCAGTACATCTCATCAGGGTAATGCCTGTGTCAGCCACAAAGGAAGTGAGTTCAGGCACCCTCCTGAATAGCTTTTCATTTCTCCTTCATACGTTTAGCAAGTCCCCGATGCAAGCAGATCCTGTGCTGAGCCCCAGGATTGCCAGATGAATAAGCCATGATTTAAAGTGCTCCCAGGGGAGAGAGACGTGCTCATTGGTACAGACTAAGTTTAAGGAGGATGGCCACACTGAGGCCTAGGAAGGGCGGTATCAGAGGATGGAGTCACCAGGGTTAACCATGGTTCTCAGAGTCATTCACTTTCAGCTTAGACCTTGGAGGACTGGTAAGCACTGATCTCCTTTCAGGCCAGGGGAGCAAGAACAAAAATCAAGGGCAGAGGGACTTCCCAGGATGTCCAGTGGTTAAGAATCCAAGCTTCCACTGCGGGGGGCTGGGGAACTAAGATCCTGAGTGACGTGTGGTGCAGCCAAAAAATATATATATATATATATATAATTCTAAAAAACCATTTTTAAAAAATTAAGAGCCGAAAGTATTCAACTCATGATGTGTTTGGAAAATGCCAGTTTGGCTGGCATGGCTGCATCAGGAGGCTGGAGGGGTTAGCCAGGTTATATTCCAAAGCCAAGAGTTTGATCTGAAGGCACTAATGGGAACTGAGATCTCTTCTGGGCCCCAGGATATATACATGATATCAAGTATAAACATGCCAGAGGATTCCTTGGGAAGACCAAGATCTGACTGAGGTTTGGGGAGAAGATCAGTGTCTTGTTGAATCCATTTCCTTTGGCACTATAGCTCTCCTCCACCTCTCCCCCAGACTTTGTGCTGGAGTGTTCCATGCACAGCCAAGGGCTCAGGGCTATGAACAGTAACTAAGAGAGATTTTTGAGGCAGAAGCCAGCAGGCCTCACTGGTTTGCATCTGAGTGAACCCCACTGTGTGCTCAGAGGAGCTTTGCCACCAAGCCTTCTTTGTAATCTGTGTCATTGCTAAATGAGTTGCTGGTATTCTTCAAGATGGCAGATGCCCCAGGCTAATGCCATAACAGTATTTCCATAATTAAGCTCACAGATGGGAGAACAAACCTCCTTCATAAATTCTTAATTAAGTACCACTGCACAATAAATTAGTTCTATTGAATGCAGCTTTTCACCCTCAATCCCTCCCAGCCACAGAATATATGCAGAATCCAGAGAAACCATAGAATTCTGAATGTGCTTCTGAAAGAACCATTTATTTTTCTAACATCTAGAATGAGAATAGGGTTTAGGCAACTTCCACAGTGTGTGTGTAGCTGTGCGAGGTTCAGGAACAGCCCTGGGTTCAATCCCACCACATCTCTGACAAACCAGATAACCTCAAGACAATTATCTCACAAGACTGCTTAGTACTTAAAGAGATGTAATAAATAACATTCTTTCAAATAAATGGACACCAAGGAGGGAAAAGAGGGAGAGTTGAATTGGAAGATTGAGACACACGTATAATTACTATGTATTAATATAAAATAGATAACTAGAGGGATTGGGGGCAGGAGGAGAAGGGGACAATAGAGGATGAGATGGCTGGATGGCATCCCCGATTCGATGGACGTGAGTTTGAGTGAACTCCTGGAGCTGGTGATGGACAGGGAGGCCTGGCGTGCTGCAATTCATGGGGTTGCAAAGAGTCGGACACTGAGGGACTGAACTGAACTGAATGGGAACCTGAGAACTTTTCATTGGAAAAGACTCTGATGCTGGAAAAGATTGAGGGCAGAAGGAGGAGGAGGCTACAGAGGATGAGATAGTTGGAGGGCATCACTGACTCAATGGACGTGAACTTGAGCGAACTCCTAGAGAAGCCTGGCGTGCTATAGTCCACGGAATTGCAATGAATCAGACACGACATAGCAACTGAATAACAACTGAGAACCTATGTTTCAGCACAGGCTGCTGCTGCTGCTAAGTCATTTCAGTCGTGTCCGACTCCGTGCGACCCCCCATAGATGGCAGCCCACCAGGCTCCCCCATCCCTGGGATTCTCCAGGCAAGAACACTGGAGTGGGTTGCCATTTCCTTCTCTAGTGCATGAAAGGGAAAAGTGAAAGTGAAATCGCTCAGTCGTGTCCGACTCTTAGCGACCCCATGGACTGGCAACTCTACTCTGTTCTCTGTAGTGACCTAAACAGGCAGAAAATCCAAAAAGGAGGGGATATATGTGTCCTCATAGCTGATTCACTTTGCTGTATGGCAGGAACTAACACAACCCATTGTAAAACAACTATACTTCCAATAAAAATTAATTTTTTAAAAAAAGAACATTCCTTCAGTTTCTCTGAAGTTGTTGTTTTGTTTTGTTTTTTTTAAAGATTGATGAAGGTGTGTGTCACCAATATTAGGAGCAACCCAGGGAAAGTTTCACCCCCTTCGCGACTCCCTGTTTAACTACTCATACTTGCTCTGACTTGTTTATTTTCCTTGAATCCCACTTGCACTCACAGTCAATATTTACAGTTGGGACCACTTGAAAAGCCTTAGTAAAACCCTCAGTGATGTTGGGTACAAGTATTTATTTCATGTGGTTTAGTTTTGTCTCCTAAACTAAATGGTAAACCTTTGAGATCAGGGGCCATGTGTTATATTTCTTTGAATCCAGCCCTCTGACTCTAGCATGGTGCAATGCTGGTTACATGGTATGTGCAAGTTAAATAGTTGATTGATGGATTTGCTGTGGTTTTTCCTATCCAAGTGGAAATATGGTTTGTCCCCTGAGGAGGTTCCAAGTCCTCTGAGCTGATGTCATACACGGAGTTCACTTTCCATCGGCCTATTTCTTCATGTGGTCACATCCTCCCTGGACACAGACTGAGCCCCTGATATGTCAGACCCTTTCCATGCACTAGAACATCTTCTCTTAGGCACCAAACTCAGGCTCAGACTTCTGCGAGCTTTTCACTGTTCTGACCAGACCTTGGTCACCTGGAGGCCATGGGAACACTGTGGAGTAGCTCCAGGGTGAAGAGGACCTAAAAGCAGGAAACCTGCCCAGTTGTAATGCAGGGTAGTTAGACTCCATCCATCCAGGAGTATGCACTGGCCCCCACCCACCCCACAAGGTCCCGCTTCATTTGTTTCATAAAACCTGATGAAGAGTATTTTTCTTTTTTTTTTTTAAGTAAGAACTCTTCCTTTCTGTACTCAGCCGCCAAGGGGGCTGCTGGCTGCTGGCCCTGAGGAATGTGTGTGCATTCAAGGGCAAATGTCATCTCCCTGCATTGTGTGCAGAGCTTGCTTTGTGCCCAAAGACAGGGAGCTGCATAAAGCCCCAATGTCTTCCCCACAATGCACCCCAGTCTATGGAGTGCCTTTTCAGCGGCAGAGCCACACAACTCGCTGAGAGGCACTTTGACTCTCTGTCTTCCTGTAAGCTCTCACATCTCAAATTCTGAGACATTCATGCCAGGTTAGAGTCATCTTTCTGTTCTTACTCCATCTGGTGAAAGCTTATTTAATTTTCCTTCCAATGTGACTGATATGAGCAGCAAAAATTTTTTTTTCTTTAAAGACTGAAATAGCGATTAAGATTTAATAGCAGTGTGACCTTGGGAAAATACCACTAATTAGCTACAGTCAATACTGTGGATTCAAGAGTACTCTGTGCAAGACTGCTACTCACACAGAAAATTCTTTCTAGATTTCCAAGCTTTGCCCTTTTCCTGGCATGCCTGCCTCCCAGTCTTCCAATGGTCAAATCACTTCATCCCTGCCCTAGCTCAGATATCACCTCCTCCAGGAAGCCTTCTCTGATTTTACTCTTTTTCTGAATTCCCGTAAGGCTTTGTTTCCTCTTGAAACTCTTCATTTTTTTTCTTTGTCTTGTCTTGATAAGTGCCTATGTTACTTGTATTCTTCTGTAAGAACCTTGAAAAAATCTGTGTCTTCTTAATCATTATTCTTTCCATAATATCTAACACAGTGCCTTACACATACATACCACTTTCTAAATATTCGGTATATAGGCATAGAAAAGGAGTTACTGGGGACTATTTGAATGAGTTATACTCAACTATTTTTTTGTTCTGCAGGGTTTTTTTTTTACAGTTTTACTGAGATATAATTGACATATAATATTGTATTAGTTGAACTGTATACAGCATAAAGATTTGATATATGTGTGTATTGCAAAATTATTACCACAGTAAGTTTAGTTAACATCCATCACCTCACATAGCAACTTCTAAGTATACAGCACAGTATTGTTAACTACATGACATCCCTAGGACTTATTTGTCTTATAACTGGAAATTTGTACCCATATTCAACTATTTTTAATTACCTCTACAATCAGTTCCTAAATACATTCTCTGATGATGATGACTAAAATAGTAAAAATGACCATCATTCATTGAACAGTTCCTACTTTCTACAAAGTAGCAGCACTTTATGTTACCCTACCCAGTAATGAGAAAATGTGGTTTTAGAGTAAATAACTTGCCCAACAACCACAATGAATAAATGATAGAAGTGAGATTTGAGCTCAGCTCCATTTGACAACAGAATGAGAGCCATGAACGGTTGTATTATCCTGAAGAGTATCATTGAAGAGTGATTTCTGCTGTATGTAAGAGCAGTCTCTTTCCCTTTAGGATTCATGTGTTTGTGAAATCAGCCTAGAGTGAAAGCACTTCACAGCTAGAAAGAGCATTATAGGTCATCTACACTTACCCCAACTCCAGCCACTGCCCCCCTGGTCCCCATGGTGCTTCTAGCACAAGGGAATGGAAAACTGGGTGAGCATTCCCAGGCGGCCAGACTTTGGGAGGCATTGTCACGGGCCTGCCAAGCCTCTTTTCTTGTTGGCTACTTTATAAATGGCTATAATTGCACCAGGCTTTAGTGGAAGACTTTGAGCCTAATAAAAATGTCAAACTCATTAAGAAGGTTTCCAAGACTAAATAAACTCTGAAGAGGCTGTAATCTTTGATGGCTCTAAATTTGCAAATCACAAGAATGTGGAAAAATGTAACTGCCATGTACAGAGCTACTGAAATGTCACTGTTTATTGCTTCAATGTCATCTTGTAACGGAGGTTTGGTGGCAAGATCAAAAATCTCTCCTGAAAACAATGTAACACTCTTTTCTCTATTGTAACAAAGCAGCTGTGTGTATGAGCCGTCCTGTATATGTCACAAAGCAAACTCTAGAATAAACACAAATTTGATTAGCCTGGAGTCATAGCCAAAATATCAGTATATTGGAGATGTTTAAAGTCAGGGCAAATGGCATTTTTTCTGTCTTCTGGGTAGCTTAGGAAAACCGTAAGAAAAACAGAAGTTACACTGAAGAGAGTTTCACATGTAGGAGGTAGAATTTCAACTTAATCGTAAACGTTGGGTTTGGAGAAGCAGTGTTCTGGGAGACAGAAAGAGCTGAGGGACAAGAGTAGAGAGTATAACGTGGGGATGTTGATAAAGATGATGGGGTGCCTGGAGCTAAAAGTTTTATACTCGGGGATCTGAAGTATTTAGTGATTTATTAACATCCTCTTAGATGCTGAGTGAGAGGCTTAGCAAAAATTGCCTCTATCCTCACGTTAGTCCTATAAGGTCAGTGTTATATTCAGCTTGCGCTCAGTCACTTTGTCATGTCAATTCTTTGCAGCCCCACAGACTATAGCCTGTTAGCCTCCTCTGTCCAAGGGATTTTCCAGGCAAGAATACTGGAGTGGGTAACCCTTCCTACTCCAAGGAATCTTCCCAACCCAGGGATTGAACCAGTGTCTCTTAAATCTCATGCATTGGCAGGTGGATTTTTTTTTTTTTTTAACCACTGAGCCACCTGGGAAGCCCTATATTCAGTTTAGAGTTAATTAAAACTGAGATTCATGCAAATCCATAGAAGACAGAAAGAGATTGGTGGTTGCCAGGGGCTGAGAGAGGGAAAAATAGAAAGTGATTGCTAATGGGTATGGGGTTGCTTTGGGGGGTGATGCGAGTCCTAGAATTGGATCAATGTAATGTTTATACAACTTTGTGAATATACTACTGAATTATATCCTTTAAAATGGTGAAATATATGGCATGTGAATTATATCTCAAGAAACAGTAATGATGAGGGGGAAAAAAAACAAAGGAGCAAATGACTTTCCCAAGGTCACAAAGTTTATGGTCATTTGGCAAACTGGGATTTCAACTCAATACTTCCCAGTGCTGAAGCTTGTGCTCTTCCCCCTAGACTATGCTGTCTTTTGTCCTTTCAGGATCTTTGAAGGCTTAGCCATGAGGTTGATTACAGATTTTTTTTTAAATTTTTTAAAATTTGTCTACACCATGTCTTAGTTGCAGCACGTGGGATCTTCCTTACAGCACATAGGCTCATAGCTGCAGCATGCAGAATCTAGTTTCCTCACCAGGGCTCAAACCCAGGCCCCGTGCATTGGGAGCACGGAGTCTTAACCACTGGACCTCCAGGGAAGCCCCTGGTCTCAGACATTTGGTCAATGAGTAAAATGTATTTTCACAAATNTAGCTGCAGCATGCAGAATCTAGTTTCCTCACCAGGGCTCAAACCCAGGCCCCGTGCATTGGGAGCACGGAGTCTTAACCACTGGACCTCCAGGGAAGCCCCTGGTCTCAGACATTTGGTCAATGAGTAAAATGTATTTTCACAAATATAATGATGCTGACAGATACAATGTAGAACCTCGTGGGTCCTGAGACACATAGTAAGGTTTCTAGCAGGAAGTAACACACAAGCTATTACCTTTGAAGAGCAAAAGCAGTTCTGGACCCCACCTGAGGTCAGGAAATGCTGTGGTGCTGGCCCACAGTGCTCACTGGCCAACTGAGCCTCGTGATGGAATAGTTTTGGTGCACACAGTCGGTGGGCTATGACAGGTAGAGTCTGCAAGAGGGGATCATATTATGAAAGATTTGAAAAGCCCTCCCCTCTGGTGGGGAAAGTTTAATTTGGGATAGTGGGCAGTGGTACATTAGGGAAATTATTGTTGTTGGAAGGTTCTTCTGGCAGTGTGCAAAGGGTGGGTTAGTGTGAAGATGGAGGGAACCAGGGAGGCCAGCTATAATCATCCAGGCATGAGTTGAGGAGAGTTTAGTTCAAGGTTTTTGTAGTAGAAACAGAGAGGAGGAATGAATTAGGGGGAGATTTAGAAAAAAATAAATAATAGCCTCAGCCACAGATGGAGAGGAAACAGATACAGTTATTGAACTAGCCTACATTTCTCTTCTTTAGGTTTTACAGCCTGGAAGACTAACAACTTGGAGGTGCTAGGGATAGGCATGAAGTAGAAAGGAGGCTCAGTTTGGGGAGAAAATAATGAAGCACGTTTACAGCCTAGTGAGTCTGAAGTAATGATACTGGAACACTGGCACAAGAGTCGTGCTAATTCCTTGCCCAGGCTCTCATCCTGGACAGATACAGCATTTTCATTCTGTCTGTGTGTGTGTGTGTGTGTGTGTGTGTGGCTGCGTTGGGTTTTAGGTGCAGCAGGTGGACTTCTTCTAGTTCTGGTACTTGGCTCAGTAGTACTCAGGTATGCAGGCTTAGTTCCTCTGCAGAATGTGGGATCTTGGTTCCCTGACCAGAGGTCTAACTCAAGTCACCTACATTAGAAGGCATACTGTTGACCACCAGGGAAGTCCCCTGCAGCCTTTTTATTATTTGAACTTCAGGAAAGTATGGTCTGATTGATATGCCAGTGATAAATATGAATGAGTAATAACACCTGGCAATCCAGTGCATTTTTGTAACACTTTGTAATTTACAGATTATTTTGGCCTCTTTTTCTATACTTATTATGACACAATTTTATTATAATACTTCCATAAGGATGAATTTGCGTGCACAAAACTATAGTTGGATTTAGTATGGCATTCCATTCAGTGCTTTGAGTGACATAGGGAGTTCAAGAGGAAGAATCAGAAAGATGCTGAATATTTGAATGAAGACAATACACTACCATCAGTGCCTGGCAAAATGTGTGTTATCTACATCAGATGAACAAATATCCCATTCAGACTTAGGGGGGCTCCAGAAAAGTTTGGAATGTAAAGAAGGCTGAGCACTGAAAAACTGATGCTTTCAAACTGTGGTGCTAGAGAAGACTCGAGAGTCCCTTGGACTGCAGTCAATCCTAAAAGAAATCAGTCCTGAATATTCATTGGAATGACTGATGTGGAAGCTGAAACTCCAGTACTTCAGTCACCTGATTTGAAGAGCCAGCATTGGAAAAGACCCTGATGCTGGGAAAGATTGAAGGTAAAAGGAGAAAGGGGCAGCAGAGGATGAGATGATTAGATAGCATCACTGACTCAATGGACATGAATTTGAGCAAACTCCGGGAGATGGTGAAGGACAAGGGAGCCTAGCCTGCTGCAGTCCATGAAGTCACAAAGAGTTGGACATGACTTAGCAACTGAACAACAACAATTAGAAAAGTTATGCAAGTAAGTGCTGGGAAAATATCTGTGTATTAACCAGTGTCAGTTACTTACTGTTTTAGAGTATATAAAATGTCCACTGTAATAGAAGACAGTGGAATAGTGTCTTTAGGTGTTGAAAGAAAAAAAAACAAACTGTCAGCCTAGGATTCTACATTTAGTGACAATATTCTTTAGAAATGATGGCAGAAGAAATGCTATGAAAAAAAAAAAA
>SJYV01021973.1:0-15255 GCA_006410875.1 Neotragus pygmaeus | reverse complement strand
AATCACCATAAGGATCAAGTGGTTTAATAAATGGAAAGTCCTTAGAGCGCACTCTGGCCCTTAGTCACACCAAATTGTCTATTATGTTATTGTTATTAAATTAGGTTATGTTGTTATTTAGTTAAACTATCTCTGGAAGGCTGTATCAGCAGATCTCATTTTGTTGCACCTTGCTCTATCGTGCTTCACAGATTTGGTGTTTTTTCCAAATTGAAGATATGCGGTCTATTAGTACCATTTTCCCAACAGCAATTGTTCACTTTGTGTCCCTGTGTCACATTTTGGTAATTTTCACATATTTCAATCTTTTTCATTGTTGTTATATTTATTATATAACTGATTTTTAATGTTAGTTTTGAAATTGTTTTAAGACACCATGAACATGCTCATGTAACAGTAAACTCAACTGATAAATGTTGTGCATGTTCAGACGCTCTATCCTCCAGCCATTCTCCATCTTTCTCTCCCTGCTCAGGTCTTTGCATTCCCTGAGACACAATAATGTTGAAATTAGGCCAATTAATGACCTTATGGTAGCCTCTCAAGTGTTCAAGTGAAAGGAAGAATCACATGTCTCTCACTTTAAATCAAAAGCTAGAAGTGTTAAATCTTAGTGAAGAAAGCACGTAAAAGCTGAAACAGGCCAAATGTTACCCCTATCTTGCTGAACAACTAGCCAAGTTATAGAGGCAAAGGAAAAGTTCTTGCAGGAAATTAAAAGTGCTACTCCAGTGTACACACAAGAAAGCAAAATAACCTTACTGCTAATATGGAGAAAGATTAAATGGTTGGCATAGATCCTGATGGCTGAGATGGTAAAGAATTCACCTGCAATGGAGAGACCCAGATTCAAGAAGATCCCCTGGAGAAGGGAATGGCTACCTACTCCAGTATTCTTGCCTGGAGAACTCTATGGACAGAGAAGCCTGGCAAATTATATAGTCCATGGGGTCACAGAGTTGGACACAACTAAGCAACTAACACTTTCATTTTTTCTTCATTTTTTATAGGTCAAAGCAGCCCTAATATTCCCTTAAACCAAAGCCTAATCTGGAGCAACGCCCTAATTCTGTTCAATTCTCTGGAGGCTGAGAGAAGTTTGGAAGCTGCAGGGGTTTAAAAAAATGTGAAGCTAGCAGGGGTTGATTCATGAGGTTTAAGGAAAGAAACCATCTCCGTAACATAAAACTGCAAGGTGAAGCAGCCCGTACTGATGTAGTAGCAAGTTATCCAGAAGATCAGATAATTAACGATGTTGGCTACGCTAAACAACAGATTTTCAGTCCAAATGAAACAGCTTTTTATTGGAAGAGGATGCCACCCAGAACTTCCATAACTAGAGAGAAGTCAATACCTCATTCAGAGGACAGTCTGAGTCTCTTGTTAGGGGCTAAGGCACCTGGTAATTTGAAGTTGAACCCAATGCTCATTTATCACCCTGAAAATCCTAGGACCCTTCAGAATTATGCTAAATCTACTCTGCCTGTGCTCTAAAATTGGAACATCAAAGCCTGGATGATAGCATATCTGCTTGCATCACGGTTTACTGAATATATTAATCCCATGATTGAGACCTAATGCTCCAAACAAAATATTTCTTTCAAAATATTACTGCTCATTGACAATGCTCCTGGTCACCCCAGAGTTCTGATGGAAATGTATGAGATTAGTGTTGTTTTTTAATACCTGCTAACACTACATCTGTCCTGGAGCTCATGGATTAAGAATTAAATTAGAATTTCAAGTCTTATCATTTAAGAAATATACTTCACAAGGCTAAAACAGCAATCTCTAGTGATTCTTCTGATGGATGTAGGCAGAATAAACTGACAACTTTCCAGAAAGTTTTTGCCATTCTGTACTGTGCTGTGCTTAGTTGCTCAGATGTGTCCGACTCTTTGCGATCACATGGACTGTAGCCCACCAGGCTCCTCTATCCATGGGGATTATCCAGGCAAGAATACTGGAGTGGGTTGCCATGCCCTCCTCCAGGATCTTCTCAATCCAGGGATTGAACCCAGATCTCCCGCATNGACTCTTTGCGATCACATGGACTGTAGCCCACCAGGCTCCTCTATCCATGGGGATTATCCAGGCAAGAATACTGGAGTGGGTTGCCATGCCCTCCTCCAGGATCTTCTCAATCCAGGGATTGAACCCAGATCTCCCGCATCTTTACTGTCTGAGCCACCAGGGAAGCCCTTTCACCATTCTAGATGCCATTAAGAACATTCACAATTAATGGGAAGAGGCCAAAGTACCAACATTAAGAGAAGTTGATTCCAGCCCTCATGGTTGACTTTGGGGAGGGAGTGTTCAAGACTTCCATGGAGAAAGTAACTACCAGATATGGCGGAAATAGCAAGAGAACTAGAAGTGAACTCTGGAAATGTGACTGCATTGCTACAATCACATGATCAAACTTGAATGGATGAGGAATTGCTTCCTATGCATGAGCAAAGATAGTGATTTCTTGAAATGGAAACTACTCCTAGTTAAGATGCTATGAAGATTATCGAAATGGCAGCAAAGAATTTTGAATATTACATAAACTTAGTTGATAAAACAGTGGCAGGGTCTGAGAGGGTTATCACCAATCTTGAAGTTTTACTGTAGTAAAATGGTATCAAACAACATTGCATGCTACAGAGAAATTGCTTAAGAAAAGGAAGGGTCAATCAATGAGGCAAAGTTCATTGTTCTATTTAAGAAATTTACACAGCCTCCATAACCTTCTGCAACCACCTCCCTGATTAGTCAGCCGCCATCAGCACTGAGGCAAGAACCTCCACCAGCAAACAGATTATAACACACTGAAGGCTCAGGAGTGATGGCTAGCACTTTTTACCAATAAAGTATTTTAAAGTTAAGGTTATACATTTTTTTTTTTTCATTCTGTCTGCCCTCTGATAGATGAGGCTAAGAGGCTTGTGGAAACTTCCTGATGGGAGCAACTGGCTTTGGGGAAAACTGGGTCTTGCTCTAGTGGGTGAACCCGGCTAAGTCTTTAATCCAAACTTTTGCTGATGGGTGGGGCCGTGTCCCAGCCCTGTAATTTGGCCTGAGGCCAAACTACTGTAGGGGTAATGATGACCTCTTTCAAAAGGACTTATGCCAGCACTCTGTAGCTCCCAGGACTGTGGTAGTCAGTGGCCCTGACCACGTGGCAGGCCACTGTCAACTACACCCCTACCAGAGACTCCCAGACACTCACAGACAAGTCTGGCTCAGTCACTTGTGGGTCTCATTTCTTCTGGGTCCTGATGCGCACAAGGTTTGTCTACAGCCTCCAAGAGTCTGTTTTCCTAGTCCTGTAGAAGCTCTGTAATCAAATCTCACTGACCTTCAAAGTCAAATTCCCTGNCAAGTCTGGCTCAGTCACTTGTGGGTCTCATTTCTTCTGGGTCCTGATGCGCACAAGGTTTGTCTACAGCCTCCAAGAGTCTGTTTTCCTAGTCCTGTAGAAGCTCTGTAATCAAATCTCACTGACCTTCAAAGTCAAATTCCCTGGGGGTTCTCAGCCTTTGCCAGAACCCCAGATTGGGAAATCTGTTGTGGGCCCTAAAACGTTTGTAGCAGTGTGAGAACTTCATTGGCATAATTGTTCTCCAGTTTGTGGGTCATCTGCTTCGCAGCTCTATAGTGGCACTAATGGCAACCTCCTCCAAGATGACTTATGCCACGCACCGTGCCTCCAAGGTCTGCTACAACNGAGGGTTCTCAGCCTTTGCCAGAACCCCAGATTGGGAAATCTGTTGTGGGCCCTAAAATGTTTGTAGCAGTGTGAGAACTTCATTGGCATAATTGTTCTCCAGTTTGTGGGTCATCTGCTTGGCAGCTCTATAGTGGTGCTAATGGCAACCTCCTCCAAGATGACTTATGCCACGCGCCGTGCCTCCAAGGTCTGCTACAACCAGAGCCCCTGTCCTGACGCCAGGCCACTGTTGACCTGTGCCTCTTCAGGAGACACTCAAACACTCAAAGGCAGGTCTGCCTCAGTCTCCTCTGGTGTCACTGCTCTTTTGCCTGGGTCCTGATGCACATAATGTTTTGTTTGCACCCTCCAAGCATCTCTAGGAGGTATGAGGTTTGATTCTAAATGGATTAGGCCCTTCCTACCATCTTGCTGGGGCTTTCTCTTGGCCCTTGGGCATGGGGTATCTTTTTTGGTGAGATCCAACATTCTCCTGTCAATGGTTTATCAGCAGCTAGCTGAGATTTTGATGTTCGCACAGGAGATGAGTGCATGTCCTTCTACTCCACAATCCTGTCAATAGTTGAGAGTTCCAAAGAATAGCAAGGAGAGATAAGAAAGCCCTCCTAGGTGAACAGTGCAAAGAAATAGAAGGAAACAATAGAATGGGANACAGTTTATTGTGATCCACACAGTCAAAGGCTTTGGTATAGTCAATAAAGCAGAAACAGATGTTTTTCTGGAACTCTCTTGCTTTTTTGATGATCCAGCGGATGTTGGCAATTTGATCTCTGGTTCCTCTGCCTTTTCTAAAACCAGCTTGAACATCAGGGAGTTCATGGTTCACGTATTGCTGAAGCCTGGCTTGGAGAATTTTGAGCATTACTTTACTAGCATGTGAGATGAGTGCAACTGTGCGGTAGTCTGAGCATTCTTTGGCATTGCCTTTCTTTGGAATTGGAATGAAAACTGACCTTTTCCAGTCCTGTGGCCACTGCTGAGTTTTCCAAATTGTAGTATAAAAACTTCCCACAAGGAAAGCCCAGTTCCAGATGGCTTCACTGGTGGAATACCAACCATTTAAAGAAGAATTAATACCTATTCTTTATAAATTCTTTACCTCCCACCAAAAATATCAAAGAGAAGGGAACATTATGCAACACATTCTGAGGCCAGTAATCAGTCCAGTTCAGTTCACTCAGTCATGTCCGACTCTTTGTGACCCCATGGGCTGCAGTACACCAGGCCTCCCTGTCCATCACCAACTCCTGGAGTTTACTCAAACCCATGTCCATTGAGTCAGTGATGCCATCCAGCCATCTCATCCTGTGTCATCCCCTTCTCCCGCCATCAACCGTTCCTAGCATCAGGGTCTTTTCCAGTGAATCAGTTCTTCACATCAGATGGCCAAAGTATTGGAGTTTCAGCTTCAGCATCAGCCCTTCCAAAGAATATTCAGGACTGATTTCCTTTAGGATGGACTGGTTGGATCCTTTAGGACGGACTGGTTGGATTACAGCCCAGTAATACCCTGATACAAAAACCAGACAAACCTACCACGAGAAAACTACAGACCAATATCTCATGAGTATCCATGCAAAAATCCTCCATTAATTACTAGCAAACCAAATCCAGTGACATATGAAAAGGACTATCCTCCATGACTGAGTAGGATTTATCCCAATAATGCAAGATAGTGAAGGACAGGGAATCTTGGTGTGCTGCAGTTCATGGGGTTGCAAAAAGTCGGACACTACTGAGTGACTGAACAACAAAATATCACATTTAGTGGTGGAAGTTAGGATGCTTTCCCCTGAGATCAGGAGCAAAACAAGGATGTCCATCCTCATGACTTCTATTCCACATTTTACAGGGGTCTCTAGCCGGGGCAATTTGGCAAGAAAGACAGGTATCCATATTGAAAAGGAAGGAGTAACATTAACTCTATTTGCAGATGACATAACCTTCTTTGTAGAAGATCCTAAGCAATCTACTATTCACTGAACTACATTATTAATTAAATTAGTTATTAGAACTACTAAATGAGTTCACCAGGTTTCAAGACACAAGGTCAACATACAGAAATCAATTACATTTCTATACACTAGCAGTGAATAATCTGAAAATAAAATTAAAACAATTCTTTTACAATAACATCACAAAGAATAAAACACATCAGAATACATTTGATAAAGAAAGTGCAAAATAGTATACTCTGAAAACTTCAATACATTGTTGAAAGAAATTAGAGTAGAAAAATTAAATGGAAACATATTACGTTCATGGATCAGAATAATATTGTTAACATGGCAGTAATTCCCAAACAGACCTATAGATCCAATGCAATCCCTATTAGAATTCCCACTGGCTTCCTTGTATAAATGATAGCCACTCAGCCGTATCCAGCTCTTTGTGACACCATGGATAGTTCATGGAATTCTCCAGGCCAGAACACTGAAGTGGGTAGCCTTTCCCTTCTGCAGGGTAACTTCCCAACCCAGGGATCGAGCCCAGGTCTCCCGCATTGCAGATGGATTCTTTACATCTGAGCCATAGGGAAGCCCAACAATACTGGAGTGGGTAGCCTATCCCTTCTCCAGTGGGTCTTCCTGACTCAGGAATCGAACCGGCGTAAAAACTAACTGTCTAATCCAAAATCCATACACACAAGGAACCCAGAATAATATCTAAAACAATCTTGCAGATGAAGGACAAATTTGGAGAATTCACATTCCTGGTTTTAAGACCTACTACAAGGCTACAGGGATCAAAATAGTGCAATTCTGGCCCAAGAATAGTCCTTTATATTAATGGGGTTGAATAAGTGTCTAGAAATGACCCTTCACAATTACAGCCAGTTGATTTTGGCAAGGGTGCAAAATCCATTAAATGGGGAAAGGATAGACTTTTCAACAAACAGTGCTGGAACAACTGGATAGCCACATGCAAATGAAATTGGACGCCTACCTCAAGCTCTAAGAAATTAGCTCAAAGCGAATCCAAGACTTAAATGTAAGAGCAAAAATTATAACACTCTTGGATGAAAACAGTGGGCTAAATCTTCATGATCTTGGCTTAAAGCAATGATTTCTTGGATATTTCCCACACGGGCAATCAAGGGAAAAACAGGTAATCTGAAGCTTCATCAAGATTAAAACTTTTGTGCTTCAAAGGGCTTTGTCAACTAAAGAATGTCACTCACCATCCAGCTCTATAAGGGTCAGGTCATCTGGGATTCAGAGTGAAGATCAGGAATGAGGCCCTCTGGCTCTGGGAAAACCTGGCAGAACAGGCCTTCAGATAGTTAGGTACTTTCAGGAGGAGATTTGATTAACCCAGCTTCTTACATCTTCTCATACCTAGGAAAGCACTAAAGGCATGAACAGACACCTGCTCCTCGGGACTAGCAGCGACTTTCCCCCAAGACACGCACTCGATTGGACGTGCCCCCTCCACCAGAGTCATATATGCACTGACTCCGCTTCAGAGCAGGGCCTCAGAGCTATCTGAGAGGCTGCCTCCCGGGCTATAGTCCTCAATAAGTCCCCAAAGGAAACTCAACTCACAGGTCTCATGTTTTGCCCCCCTCCCCACACCCTTGACAGCACCATCAGTGAAGAGAAAAGACAAGCCACAAAATGGAGAAAAATTGTGCAAATCTTGTACCTGATTTTCGGCTTCCCTAGTAGCTCAGCTGGCAAAGAATCTGCCCGCAGTGCAGGAGACCCCAGTTTGGTTCTTGCATCTGGAAGGTCCCCTGGAGAAGGGATATGCCACCGACTCTAGTATTCTTGGGCTTCCCTGGTGGCTCAGATGGTAAAGAATCTTCCTGCATTACGGGAGACCTGGGTTTGATCCCTGAGTTGGGAAGATCCCTTGGAGAAGAGCGTGGCAACCCATTCCAGCCTTCTTGCCTGGAGAAGAATCCCATGGACAGAGGAGCCTGGTCGGCTACAGTCCACGGGGTCACGAAGAATCAGACGCGACTGAATGACTAAGCAGACGATATCTGATAGTGGCTAATAAATTCCATGGTATGTATATGCCACATTTTGTTTATTTGTCAGCTGATGGACTTTTGGGTTGTTTCCACTTTATGGCTTTTGTGAATAATACTACTATGAACATCTGTGTACAGGTTCTTGTATGGACATGTTTTGTTTCTATAAGGTTAGGATGGAATTGCTGATGTGGTAACTCTATGTCGAACCTTTGGAGGAGCTGCCAGACTGTTTTCCAAAGTGGCTGAACCATTTTACATTCCTGAAGGGTATGTGGGTTCCTGATTTTCCACATTCTTGATCACCCTTGCTCTCATCTGCCTCTTTGATTACAACTGTCCCAGAGCCAGATCTCACTACGTTTTGATTTGCATGTCCCTGATAGCAAATAATGCTGAGCATCTTTCCTATCTGCTTATTGGCTTTGTATGTCTTCTTTGGAGAAACATCTTCATAAACTTTGCCCTGTCCACCCCTTGCTTTTTTAACGAGCTGTCCTCTTGTTATTGAAATGTAGGAGTTCTCTATATGTTCTAGATTCAAGTCTCTTTCCAAATTTTGCAAAAAATTGTCTCCTATACGTGAGTTGTCTTTTCCCTTTCTTGGTGGGATCCTTCGAAGCACAAAAATTTTTAATCTCAGTGAAGTCCAATTTATTTTTTCTCTGACTGTGCTTTTTGGTGTCATTATCTAAGAAACCATCGTTCAGTTGAGTGGGGAGGGGTGCATGTGTGTGTATGAGTGGATATAATTTTTTAAATTAATTAATTAAGGTTTGGCTACTCGGGGCCTTCACTGCTGCGTGCAGGCCTTCTCTAGTTGCAGTGGGTGGGGATGCTCTTGCTGCAGTGCACGGCCTTCTCACCGTGGAGGCTTTTCTTGCTGTGGAGCACGGGCTCTAGACGTGTGGGCTCCGTAGCTGCAGTTCGCAGGCTTAGCTGCCCCAATGGAATCTTCTCAGACCGGAATTGAACCTGTGTCCTTGGCACTGGCAGGCAGATTCTTAACCACTGGACCACCAGGGAAGTCCAGGCTATAATTATTTTTGACAGAAACCAGGCCATGTTTATCACCACTCTTTCGCAACCTCCACTGAGGACTTAGCCCTCTGTGTTGAGCGGGTGACTCTGTGAGTGAATACTGCCGTGTTGCTGGGCACCACCAGTTTCAGTGTCAACCGTTTGGCTCCTGGATGCGTCTTTGCCATTGTGAGCAGCGTGGGGGCACCTGGCTCTGCTGTGCACCCTGACTTACGTGCTCAGCATAAATCCCCAGAAGCCGACCCTCTGGGCGGAAGGGTATCTGCATTTATGTGACTTCCTGCTGGGGCTGTTGCTGGGTTTCAGTGCCTGGGCAGCTGCAGAGGATCTGAACTGATGGCCCCTCCTGGCCTGAAGTTGGTGAAGAGCCGACTCACTGGGAAAGACCCTGATGTTGGGAAAGACTGAGGGCAGGAGGAGAAGGGGGCAGCAGAGGCTGAGACGGTTGGATGGCATCGTCAACTAAATGGACATGAGTTTGAGCAAACTCCAGGAGATGGTGAAGGACAGGGAAGCCTGGCGTGTTGCAATCCATGGGGTCGCAGAGAGTCGGACACGACCGAGAGACTGAACAACAGCAACCCAGCCTGAGCTCTCGGAGCATCTTGCAGGGGCTCTGTCTGCCTCCAGACCTGAAGGAGAAGGAGCATGACTGCATTTCGGTGCGAGCTGAAGATGCTGGCTCACTGCCCTGGACTCCTGGGACCAGCCTCATAGCCCTGCCAGCCCTCACAGGTGCTGGATGAACCGTACACCCCGGGGACCCGGGGAAGGGGTGGCCCACACATTGGTCTTCTTCCAGTCCTGTCTCCCCATCCGTGCAAAGAAATCCCTTCTGTAGGAAAAGCCCCAAATCAAAGAGTGTGCTGCAACTGGAGAACTTCAGGCTGTGCTTGGTCCCTTCGGTGGCTTAAAAATAGACCAGCCATTATGCAGGTAATATGTTAACGTCAGGGTTTGTGTAAGATGGTAATTGCCTCTGAGGCCAGAGAGTGCACCTCGCCCTTGGACTCCAGATCCCCAGATCGGGACCTCACATCAGTCAAACCCACATGTATCCAAAGTGAAGCTTTTGCACCTGGACAAAGCCATTCTTCAAGCAAGAGAGGGCAAGGGCAGGGGCCTCAGAGATAGCCAGTGAGAGCCTCTCCAAGAGGAAGCCGCGAGCTGAGCCACAATTGTGCATTCAGAAACACACAAACACATCCGCCTGGGGTCTGGAGTGGCAGGCGGGAGATAAATGGAAAATTTTGGCATACAATTAATGTAATGGTAGTCCTCCAGCCCCACAGAGTTCAATTTGCAGAAGCAACGTTTCAATCCAGGCTGTTTATCACCCCACGGAGGCCGGTTACTGAGAGATAACGGAAAAGCTGTTGTGTGGTCCAGGCAGTGATTTGTCTTGGAGACAATCCTGATGGCTCTGTGTAAAGAAGCGTCAGTACCCAGACACGTGTTTCAAATGAATGTGTCCCTTTTGATGGCTGGCATCAGGCCCTCTTGATAAGCGTCTGAGTGTCCTGGCGTGTCTGTGAAATTGCCAGAGATTTGGAGATTTGGAGTCCAAGCCTGGGGTTTCTACTGACCATTCTCCACATCCCAGCTGCTGTCTGCCCATCCTGGGGGCAATAAGCCACTCCCCTCTTCCCGTCTTTGAGGTAATCAAAGCTAGAGTGAATGCTAAGAGGTGGTAGTTGATGCCTCTGGTTGCTTAGCTAATAGCCACTCACCGCGATTTTGGTCAGAGCTGCAAAATGCCTGTTTAAACCAATTTGCTCTCCCAGGCTCCCTTGCGGTCAGTGATGGCCCAGTGGCACCATTCTGGCTAAAAAGGTGTGAGTGACCGTCACTGGAGACAGCTTCTGGGGAAAGCTCTGTGCAAGTACCAGTGCTGGCTGTTGTTTCCTCTGCTTGGGTCTTTGTGTGCTTCCTCCTGCTCAGAATGCAGAGGGAGTGGCTTGATCTCAGCAGCCATTGTGTGACCACGAGGATCTTAGTCACAGGCTGAGGAGGATGAGGGATAAGGACAAAGGAGCCTGGCCATTGATGACATTTTTGGACGGAAGCAGCTGAACCTCACCTCCAGACTTTTCCATGAGACAAAACAAGCCCTTCACTTGTTCAGCTGGGTTCAAGTCTCTGTCACATGCAATGCTAACTGCTTCAGCAGTATGAACCGTCTGTCTGGAGTTCAGGCCAGAGGTCTGGCTGGAGACGGCAATCTGGGAGTCAGCAGCACTTGGTGGGCTGGACAGCTTTGTTTGCAATGGTTGAGGCCTCCAGGGGTGGGGAGAAAGGGCCCAGAAAAAGGCTGGGATGTTGGCATTAGCGAGGGGCAGATTGTGGAAGGAGAGCCCTCCAGAGTGTGAGGGGAGGCAGGAGAGTTTGGAGGGCAGGGTGTGGCAGAAGTCAGGCATCCTCTATCTTTTTAGCCCCCCGGCATCTCTTCCTGTGTCACGGCAGGAGAGTCGTCCGCAGCAGCCAGGGAGTGGAGTCCATCCTCTGCACTGCGGCCCCATCTTCCCTCTCCGTTCACCGTCTCAGTGACTGGCATCGTCACCCACCCCATGTGTGGGCTCCTCCCTAACCCCCCCTCCCTTCTGAAGCTCTTCTCTCTCCTCCCTGCTCTCTACTCCACTGCCATCATCTTCTGCCTGGACCCTGCAGGCTCCTCCCTGCATAGCTCCCTCCTCCACCCCATCCAGCTTTGCTCTGCATGCTGACAGATGACCTTGAAAATCTTCTCCTTCCTCTTTTGCTCCAAACCCTTCAGTGCTTCCCAACTACCCCTCTAATGAAGCCCACCACCCTTGATATGGACCACAAGACCCTTTACTATCTGGGCCCTGCCTGCCTCCCATCCTGTCTTAGCCAACACTGCAAGCATTTCAGATGATGCTCCATTAGCTGGGCAAGGTATGTGTTCTAGGCTTCTGCACCTTTGCTACTCCCTCTTCCCGAATGCCGTCCCCTTGCCCCTGGTGGCAAGCCCTTACACATCGCTTGAGAGCCCTGCAGACTCCTCCTCTGAAGACCTGCCCTCCAGGCAGCGTCCCTCATTCCTGTGGCACTTTTCTTGAACCAGGTGAGCTGAAGAACTCAGCATAATGTGCCACAGTGAATTATATCCATGACAGTGTCCCTCACCGGAATATGCATTAATATTCAGACCATGTCTGAATTAAAGGACCCAGCCCAAGGCTTGACATGGAGCTTGATAAGTCACTGTTGGAGGGATGGGAAGATGGGTGGATTTGATGGGTAGAGGGATGAGTCAGTGAGTCATTGAATGGATTCATGGATGGATAATGGGTGGGTGGATGAGTGGCTGGCTGGCTGAATGGGTGGGTTAATGAGTCAGTGAGTTGATTCATAGATGAGTGCATGAATGGGTAGGTGAGTGGATGGATGGACAGATGGATGGGTAGATGGGAGGATGAATGGGTGGATGGATGGGTGAGCAGATCACTGTACCCCCTGTTCCCCCACCTTGTCTAAGCCCTTCTCCATAGCACTGAGCTATGTCCACCTTCTCAAATGAGAACACAAGCTCCATGAAGACAGAGACTGTTTTGTTGAGGACTCTGTTCTCAGAGCCCCGAAGTGTTACAGACACGTAGGCGCTGCTCAGTAACAAGCCAATGAGGAAGAGGTCAGGGACGAGGGTCCATGTCTTGTCTCACTCACCCAGGCTTCCTTTATCTCCTATGGTCTCTCTTTTTTGCAAAAAGATTTTTTTATTTGATAATATAGCATTTAATAATAAGAACATCCTCCTAATTATGAAATATTTCTCCTACAATACTGTAAACATTTTCAAAGACTGCATAATATTCCCTTGGATGATTTTCTACAGTCTATTAATAAATCTCCCATTTCTAGACCTTTAAATATTAGCTAATTCTCACTATTATACATTGTGTATGTGTAGAAATAGATAGACAAATTGTTATAGATAGACAAGTGATTAGGGAAAAATATGTTCAGTTCAGTTCAGTCGCTCAGTCGGGTCTGACTCTTTGCGACCCCATGGACTGCAGCACACCAGACCTGCCTGTCTATCCACTGTGTTATAGCTAGAGTATCTATTGAAAGCAGCTATATAATTCCACACACAATTATAATACAACGGTATACACAAAATCTTCGTAGTCGTTGCCTTTGTCTAGCGGAATCAAGAGAGTCTTTAATTTTTTTTTTACTTTTATGTTTCCTATATGGTCTCTTTAGGATCAAGCTGAAATAAAGGCACAGAGGGGTGCCTACATTCAAGATCAGTCCAGGTCCAGACAGGGAATGAGCTCTGCTCAGATGTCTGGAATCCAGGCAAGGGTGTGGCTATATTTTTTAGATGCAGAACCTCGGGGGAGGGTGGAGAGACCCTGGGAGGCAAGAGGTCTTTGTGAAGGGAGAGCTCTAAATGGGTGCTGGGGAAGGCTTCCTGGAGGAGGTGGCGTAGGAACCTGGCCTGGGAGGATTTGTAGGGTGAAGATGGGCAGACATGGGCATAGAGGAGCAGAGCCAGTGGCCTGGGAAAGAAGCCTGGGTCAGTTTGACTGGAGAGCTAGGTGCAGTGGACGGAAAGACGGGCAGAGAGAAAATAATTGAACAAAGTAGGCTGGGAGCAAGCCTACCTGTAATAGCTGAGAAAGGACCTGGCAGAGGTATCTGGCAGGACTAGAAAATAGCCTGACATGGGTGGTGCTCCTGGGAGGACCATCAATCAAGGGACTCAACCACAGGTGTCTGCCTGGAGCTGGCCACAGAGATGGTTTCAGGGGTGGGCATGTGACCCAAACTGGCCAATCAGTGTCTTCTCTGGGACCTTCTCTGGCTTCCTGGGTGAGGCTCAGCTGGACCAACTTCCTAGTCATAGGTGATGAAGTCTGCAGTGCCAACACCAAGGCACCAGGGAGGAGGCAGAGAGAGGACACGAGAGAAGACGGCTGCCCTCCAGGCCCCTGGAGGGGCTGCCACGTGGAGCCAGAGCACTTGACCATTTTCTGAACCAGGGCAGCCCCTGATCGCCCTGCTTGCGGAAGGCTCCGTTTGATGATGTGAAATAGATCCCGGAAGCTGCAGGTTGCAGGGCATGCAGCCTTCTGTGTGCAGCGGGCAGGTCACGGTCAGACGCTGGCACGGCGGGCTTCTCTGGGGCCACCAGCCCTGGTCCTACGGGAGCAAAGCTCCGGCTGCACCATCTCCTGGCGTCTTGCAGAAGCCGGAGCCTTTGGAGGGTTGGTGGAGAAATGTTTGGATGTGGGAAGACATGGGTACTCCTTCCAGTGCCAATAAAGCTCCAGCAGAGACCAGCCTGGAAACGGGGAAGAAAGTCCAGCTTTGGTCAAAGGAGCCCTGTCTGCCTGGGGCCTCAAGTCCAGTAATTTGGTGCTCGGCAAGGCGGCAAAAGCCAAATTCTCTGCTCCAAGCTGGGGTTCCTGTGAGCAGAGGTGGGAGGTAGGGGGTGCAGTGGGCGAGGGGCGCTGGGGGCCCTCCTGGTGTCTCTGCTCTGCACTCCTGGCTGAGCCGACATAAGTGAATCTGAAACCCACTGGGAAGTCCAACCACCGCCCCCAGGTACAGCCCGGCCTGGGGCGCGCAGCCCGGCTGGCAGATAACCCAGGCCTGGAGGCGGCCGGCTGGGGAGGGTGGTTGCTAGGAGACCGAGATCTCCAGGCAGCGGCCAAATTTCAGGCCACGACTCAGAAAGAACCCTGGGCTTTCGTCCCTGGCCCTCGGCATCTTTAGAAACCAAATCCCCAGGGGTCACCTGAGACCTGAGAGGGGCAGGTGTCTCGACTCGGTGACAGGGCTGGGTGGGGGCTGCTCAGACCCTGAGACAGGCCCAGCCAGAGCCGATTCCCCCAGGGCCCGGCTCTGGGTGCAGCCCGAGAGGCCAGTGGTGGAGGAAGATGCTCCCAGGGGGGCCAAGGGGGCCCCCCAGGGGCTCCCTCCACGAACGGAAGGATGTCCTCGGGCATCAGCTGGACTCTGCCGGCCTCCCGTGCATGCGCACACACACACACACACACACACACACATGAATGAACACCGACGCAGGACACACACATGTATTCACACACAGGACACACACGCACGAACTTCATTTATATTCCAAAACACCATCCTGTCTCCCCTCTCATCTCCCTCCTGCCACTGTCCAGCAAATCCCTAAGATTCCGTCTTAACTGTCAGCTGATCAGAAAGGCTGTCCCTAAACCCTTCTAGCAGGAACCCACGGGCGCCACGTACGGAGCGCCCTGTATGGCTGTGGTCACGGGTCCAGTGGCCCAGTGGACCTGTGGAACGTAAACTCCTTAAGGTCAGACAGGGAAGCCTGGTCACTGATACATACTCTGTACTTCAACTCATGGCAGGGTTTCACTGAATGTGGAGTAAATGCGATGAAGATTTTGTAAATTCTAGGCCTGCCCTCTTCTGCCTCTCCTTTGGGAAAGAACTAGAGTAGTCCCTGCTCGCCGTGACTCAAGGAAAGCCAGCGCAGCAACAAAGACCGCGA
>SJYV01021970.1:0-12372 GCA_006410875.1 Neotragus pygmaeus | reverse complement strand
GGCTTTGGCATAGTCAATAAATCAGAAGTAGATGTTTTTCTGGAACTCTTTTGCTTTTTTGATGATCCAACGGATGTTGCCAATTTGATATCTGGTAGACTTCCCTGGTGGCTCAGATGGTAAAGCGTCTGCCTACAATGCAGGAGACCTGGGTTCCATCCCTGGGTCGGGAAGATCCTCTGGAGAAGGAAATGGCAATCCACTTCAGTATTCTTTCCTGGAAAATCCCATGGATGGAGGAGCGTGGTAGGCTACAGTCAGTTCATAGGATCGCAAAGAGTCAGACACGACTGAGCAACTTCACTTTTCACTTTCCTCTGCCTTTTCTAAATCCATCTTGACATGGTTCACATACTGTAGAAGTCTGACCCAGAAAATTTTGAGCATTATTTTGCTAACATGTGAGATGAGTGCAATTGTGTGGTAGTTTGAACATTCTTTGGCATTGCCTTTCTTTCCAGTCCTGTGGCCAATGATNTCCATCTTGACATGGTTCACATACTGTAGAAGTCTGACCCAGAAAATTTTGAGCATTATTTTGCTAACATGTGAGATGAGTGCAATTGTGTGGTAGTTTGAACATTCTTTGGCATTGCCTTTCTTTCCAGTCCTGTGGCCAATGATGTTTTCCAAATTTGCTGGCATGTTGAGTGCAGCACTTTCACAGCATCATCTTTTAGGATTTGAAACAGCTCAACTGGAGTTCCATCACCTCCACTAGCTTTGCTCATAGTGATGCTTCCTAAGGCCCACTTGGTTCACATTCCAGGATGTCTGGCTCTAGGTGAGTGACCACATCATCGTGGTTATCTGGGTCATGAAGATTTTTTTGGTATAGTTTTTCTGTGTATTCTTGCCACCTCTTCTTAATATCTTCTGCCTCTGTTAGGTCCATACCATTTCAGTCCTTTATTGTGCTCATCTTTGCATGAAATGTTCCCTTGGTATCTCTAATTTTCTTGAAAAGATCTCTAGTCTTTCCCATTCTATTGTTTTCCTCTATTTCTCTGCATTGATCACTGAGGAAGGCTTTTTTATCTCTCCTTGCTATTCTTTGAAACTCTGCATTTAGTTGGGTATATCTTTCCTTTTCTCCTTTGCCTTTCACTTCTCTTCTTTTCTCAGCCATTTGTAAGGCCTCCTCAGACAGCCATTTTGCCTTTTTGCATTTCTTTTTCTTGGAGATGGTCTTGATCCCTGCCTCCTGTACAATGTCATGAACTTCCTTCCATGGTTCTTCCGGCACTCTGTCAGATCTAATCCCTTGAATCTATTTGTCACTTCCACTGTGTAATTGTAAGGGATTTGATTCAGGCCATACCTAAATGGTCGAGCGGTTTTCCTCACTTTCTTCAACTTAAGTCTGAATTTGGCAATAAGGAGTTCATGATCTGAGCCACAGTCTGCTCCCGGTCTTGTTTTGTTGACTGTATAGAGCTTTTCCATCTCTGGCTGCAAAGAATGTAATCAATCTGATTTCGCTGTTGGCCATCTGGTGATGTCCATGTGTAAAACTTCTCTTGTGTTGTTGGAAGAGGGTGTTTGTTATGACCAGTGCATTCTCTTAGCAAAACTCTATGAGCCTTTGCCCTGCTTCATTTTGTATTCCAAGGCCTCATTTGCTTGTTACTCCACATATGTCTTGACTTCCTACTTTTGCATTCCAGTCCCCTATAATGAAAAGGACGTCTTTTGGGGGGTGTTATTTCTAGAAAGTCTTATAGGTCTTCATAGAACCGTTCAACTTCAGCTTCTTCAGCATAAACTGGTCAGGGCATAGACTTGCATTACTGTAATATTGAATGCTTTGCCTTGGAAATGAACAGAGATCATTCTGTCGTTTTTGAGATTGCATCCGAGTACTGCATTTCGGACTCTTTTGTTGACCAGGATGGCTACTCCATTTCTACTGAGGGATTCCTGCCCACAGTAGTAGATATAATGGTCATCTGAGTTAAATTCATCCATTCCAGTTCATCTTAGTTCATTGATTCCTAAAATGTCGATGTTCACTCTTGTCATCTCCTGTTTGACCACTTCCAATTTACCTTGATTAATGGACCTAACATTCCAGGTTCCTATGCAACATGGTTATTTACAGCATCGGACTTTACTTCCATCACCAGTCATGTCCACAACTGGATGTTGTTTTTACTTTGGCGCCACCTCTTCATTATTTCTGGAGTTATTGCTCCTTAAGGAAGATGCTTATTAGGGAAATTACGAGGTACCCCATACATCTATTTGAACGGCTAAAACTGGGAAGACCAATCACAGCAAGTGCTGTCTAGGGTGTGAAGGAACTGGACCTTTCACCCACCCATGGCAGCCATGAGTGTGAAATGGCAGAAGCCCTTCGGGAAGCAGTTTGGTAGTCTCTTAGAAAGTTAAGCGTGTGCCCACCCAGGGGGTGCAGCCGCTCCACTCTTGTGTTTACCCAAGGGGAATGCAAACGCAGCTCCACGCGGAGATTCCTACACGAATATTTGCAGCAGCCTTGTTCGTCACCCCAATGGACACAACCTAACTGTCTATCAGCCGGTGAATGGAAAAGCAGGCAATGGCATAGACACTGAGGAATAAAAAGGAGCCCACGTCAACTGGCTCTACGACATAGAGGAGTCTCGAAAGCGTTATAGGGAGTGTATGAACCCACGCAAAAAGAGAACCTACTCTGGTTCTGTTGGTCAAAAAGTCCAAGAAATACTGGCTAATTTATAGTGGCAGAAGGCAGATCGGGGGGCCTGGGGCCAGAGTGGGGTGAGAGGAGGAGGGGGAGGACTGATTACAAAGAGGCTCAGATTTGTTCATTACCTTGACTTTGTGGTGGTGGTTTCAGGGGTGGATACATGTGTCCAAACTTACCCAACTGTCGACTTTACACATGTGCAGTTAATTGTCCCATGATTGTACCTCCGTAAAGCTTCTTTAAGGGAAAGAGCAAGAGGAATGTTCCAGAAGCGAGGCCCCTTCCTTCACTCCTAGTGGAGGTTGGGTGGGCTCATGCCTGTCGATCACGTGTCACAGGGCCCCGCAGGATTTCTAAGCCACGCCCACATGTGTCAATCACGTGTCACAGGGCCCCGCAGGATTTCTAAGCCACGCCCACACCTGGCCGCTTGCCTTCTGCCCCAACCAGGCTTCCACTGACCTCTTTCTGCCAAGTCCTCGCAAGGGCGCAGGCCGTGTCCTCCTGGGTGGAGGGAGGAAGGGATGGAAGATTCAGGGTGCCACCTGCCCCTTGCATTTGGTCTGTTCTCACGGGAACCCTGGCTGGTGAAGCCCCGTGGTTGCCTCTGCACAAAACGCTGGAGAGGACACTTGTTTGGCCTTGCTGCTGCTCCTCCTCGCCCATCCCTCCAAGGCATGCCATTGTCCCGCCTCCCCTTGGAATATGTCGGACACATTTGATCAGAATCGCCTCCAGCAGCAAGGTCCTCAAAGCCAGCACCAAGGCACAAAGACATCCCGCCACCCACCCCCTGCCAAAGCTACCCACAGGGTCTCTTTGCAGAAAAGGCTCCAAGCTCCCTTCAAGATCAGACGTGCTCCTGGGACCCGCCTGCCCTGGCAGGACAGATTGCCTTGGCGAGTCGATCAGATTCTAATTAGCGCTAATTAGTGCCCGGCATCTGTGAGAGGAGGCGCTGGTAGCCAAGCTGGCCTCTGGTTCCGAACATCACAGGGGACTGAACATCAGCCGGTGCCCGCTGAAATGCCCGGGCACTTCCTGCCCCTTCTGTCTGGACACCCCTGGACCAGTGGCCTCCACAGGATGGGCTGTGGGTGGCTGGGTCCTGGCCCCCTGCTCTTTCCGAGGGCACTCAGCTGCCCTCGGGCCAGACCTGAGGATTACCCTGTTCCTGCAATGTGCCACTTCTGTGCTGGGGCTGGGGGCCTAAGAGTGGTACAGGAGAGGGGCTGCCACCCTCGGGGAGGGCTCACAGGCTGGGATTGGTCAGAGTGCCTGGGGTCCGGGACAAAAGGGGCCCCTTCCAGAGGAAGAGACAGCAGAGGAGCTGGGCTGGGGGCTGGGGACCTGGGCAGCGGGCATTCAGACCAGCACTCTGCCTCCAGGCGGGGAAGGCGCAGGACAGCCTCCTCACAGATGAGACGCAGCCACGGCCCCGTCTTCCCCAAGTGCTCTGGGCGCCAGGCCCAGTGTACCCACTTCCCAGAGCGGATGATAGCAGCCAGGGTGTGCCGAGTTGCAATGAACCTGGCGGGGCGGGGGGCATGATCCTGACACTCGGACGTGAGCCCCGTGCTCTTGCCAGGACTTCAGGTCTGGATGGACTTTGCCTCTTCCTAGGGTCAGAGGGGGCTCTTGAGAGAGAGAGAAAAAAATGGCTGGTTCGATTTCTCTTCTGGTGTCATATTGATATTCTGAAAATAGTTGGCTATCTATGGCAGAGGAAGTCTCCGGAGACACGGAGCATCTGGAGGTAAGATGGGACATTTCGACAGGCCCTCGGTCCACTTCCAGAGAAGGGCCACAGATAGGCTGGGAGCAGGGCTTGTCCACCAGGGCGGCTCTGGGAAGGCTGGCGCGGCTTCCTGGGCTGCGGGCGGGCGGCTCCTCATGAGGCGTGGGGACAGTGAAGCCACTTCCCGACCCTCCTTTGGGAGCGGTGGCTCCCTGAGGCCCTAGGAGCACCCTGGGAGGGACCTGGGGAAGAGGCCGTCGTGGGAGGCAGGCCCCATGGATCCAGCCACCTGCCGAGACGTCCCGCATCCAGGCTCCAGGCTGCCCCTGACTGCTTGTGGCAGCTCTGGGGGGCGGCCAAGTCCCAGAGGAGGAGCGGGGCAGGCACCCGGGCTGTGGGGAGACTCTTTCCCACTCAGAGTCCAGCGACACCCGTGACCTGGCCCGGGGGCTGGCACCGGGATGCATGGAGCTGGCCTGCTTTGCTGGCCACCCGCCTGCTCAGGACAGTCTTGCTTTCACGCCACGGTTGGTGGGGCGGGAACAGGGGGCGATCCCCCACCACCCGGCCTCCCCTGGGTACGGGAGCGCACTCCCTGGATCCGAGCAGCTGGGGAGAAAAACCGCACAGGAACCCTTGGTTGCATTGATTTGCTCAGGATCTGGGAAGATGTCTCTTCCCTGAAGGATTTTTTTTTGAAGCACTGTTTGGCGGGGCTTGGGTTTCTTCTCTCCTAACTGAATTCTGCTTGTGCAGAAGAGAACAGAAAAAAGACTGTTCGCCTCTGCCCCACTCCCCCTCCCCCCGCCCAGTTCAGATGTGGCCGAGGAGGAGGGCAGTGGCCTGGAAGGGGCTCCTTTCAGCCCCTGAGAATGAGCCAGAGCTGTCATGACGTGGCGCCTGAGCAGGACGGGACAGGTGGCCGGGGGTCGGGGGGATAATACCCACAGGCGGCCGGGCATCCCTCAGGGGTGATGGTGGGCGCTGGGGACCACCCGAGGGAGAGAGTGCGGGAGGCAGCCGGGGTCCCGAGGGGCGGCGCCCATGGAAGGAAGCCCCTCGGGCAGGGGGCAGCGGGGGCAGGGGGGAAACTGCTGGATGCAGACCCCCTGAGGCCCTATTCAGAGCACGTCCCCCCCTGGAGCCGCCACAGATGTCCCAGAGGGTGGAAGGCTATCCAGACACAAAGGCCCTGGTGGGGGCTGGGGTTGCGTCTTGTGTGGGTTTGGGTTTCTCGGGCCGAAGCCAGTGAAGTGAGGGAGGCCTCTGCTTAAACTTGACCTCCGGAGCCCACCGCCGTTGTCCCAGGATGGGCTCAGACTGAGCCAGGCCGCCGGGGTGTCCCCAGCCTGCGTTCCCGCCGGCTGCCCTCCCTGGGGACGCGGCAAAGGGCGAGAGGCAAGAACCTCGGGGATGATGACCGCGGCTCTCCGGGGCCGCTCCTCCCGTTGCTGAGGTAGCGTTCAGTCGCTGAGTTGTATCCGACTCTCTGCAACTCCATGGACGGCAGCGCTCTGGGCTCCCTGCCCATCACCAACTCCCGGGGCTGCTCATGTCCATCAGGTCAAGGATGCCATCCACCCCCAGCTCATGCTGTCTCGCGTCTGTGAAACACGGGAAGCTGAGGCCTGGGCGGGTGGGGCCGCTCACCCGCACAGCCCCGCGGCGCCCAGGCCGGGGACATGGCCGGCTTTGTGCCTGTCTCTTGCGTGTCCCTGTGCTCAGCCCCATGCTGGCACATCCCTCCGGGGGGGAGGCCTGGCCCGCCCAGCTGCTGAGGCTCAGGCCAGCCCCATCTTCTCAGGGCCTGTGGCCATAGAAACCGCCTGCTTCCAGGCCAGACCTCCCCGGCGTCTGTCACTCCTTGTGGGGATAGACGTCCACTGCAGACTGTGACCGAAAGTGCTCCAGACGGGTGAACAAACTCAGTGGACAGTCGCCCCACCCTGACTCACTCCTGAGACGAGCCCAGGGTCACACGACTGCCTGCTCCCCGTGGCTGGCCTCTGGCTTCTCCCCAGGCCCGTGTGTCGCTGCCTGCCGGTCGGGCTGCTCCCGGGGGTTGCACAGGTGTGAGGCAACAGCACAGACTGGGAGCCGGCAAACAGCCACACTCCTGCCCCTGGGAGGGGGCGGCCCACCCTGGCCCGGTGTGGAGGGTGCAGTGGGAGAAGGCGCCCACACACCAGTCCAGGACGACCCCTCACCCACGTCCCTGAGCTGGGCCAGCTCGCACTCCAGCAGCCAGCCGGCTGGCCAGTACATACCATGTGTTAAACAAGCTGGCCCAAGTGGCCAAGGAGGCCCCGGGGAGCCTGGAAGGTGGGCCGGGGCCCCAGCTCCGCTCGGGGTGCAGGCTCCGCCAGGGCCAGGCTCAGTTGTGTTTGCTGGTTCTAAGCTGGGCCCCACCCACCCCGCCTGGGGGGCCAGCGTTGCTGTTGTTAACAGAGAAGAGGTTAAATGCCTCCTGCTATTAGACGGACATGCTGCAGTCATAACGGAATCCCTGGCTAAGTGACCTGCTGCTTCTTCAGATATTAACCCTCCAGTATATATAACGTGTGCACATTCCTTTACCACCATTTACCCATCACCCTATTTAGAAAACACATTCTTTTCTAATGAAATTTCAACTATTTTCCACTTGCTGTGTGTGCATCTGTGTCAGAAGATTGTGTGTTTGCTATAGGAATAGCATGACATCTTTTATTCTCTTGAACAATTGTTATTGGGATTTATGAAGAAAGATGGATGAGCATAAGAGGCTTGTGAAAGCTTCCTGATGGGAGGGACGGAGGGTCAGAGGGTCATCGACCCAGTGGACAGAAATCTGAGCTCTGGGAGACGGTGGAGGACAGGGGAGCCTGGCCCACTGCAGCCTGTGGGGCGCAGTCACGCACGACTGAGCAACTGAGCATAGCACAGTCAGAGCTGTGGTTTTTCCTGTGGTCATGTATGGATGTGAGAGCTGGACCATAAAGAAGGCTGAGCACCAAAGAATTGATGCTTTTGAACTGTGCTGTTGGAGAAGACTCTTGACAGTCCCTTGGACAGCAAGGAGTTCAAACCAGTCAATCCTAAAGGAAATCAGTCCTGAATATCCATTGGAGGGACTGATGCTGAAGCTGAAACGCCAATACTTTGGCCACCTGATGTGAAGAGTTGACTTATTAGAAAAGACTCTGATGCTGGGAAAGATTGAGGGCAGGAGGAGAAGGGGACGGCAGGGGATGAGATGGTTGGATGGCATCACCGACTCAGTGGACAGGAGTCTGAGCTCCGGGAGACAGTGGAGGACAGGGAAGCCTGGTGTGCTGTAGTCTGTGGGGTCGCAGAGAATCAGACACAACTGAGCAACAGCAATGACAGTGAAGAAAGATGTTCTATGAATAAAGACATTAGCAAACATCCAAATAAGAAACAAAATATCCTAGATGTACTGCAGTTCTTGATGTCCCTGAAGGAGCTAACATTTTACAAAATAATTTTTAATTGAACACTCCAAGTTCCATTAAAAAAAAAAAAGAGAAGCAACCGAGGTCAGAGAGGTTAACCAACTTTCCCGAAGTCCCCCAGCTTGAGAGGAAACAGCAGGTCCCTACAAACCTGCCAGGCTCCCTGCAGCGGTGGCTGAAGAGGGAGAGGACAGCCAGGGGGTGAGGGCGGGGACGGAGGCCCGGGAAGGAAGGCTGGTGGGGGGCTGGTTCGTGCAAGTGTGCGAGCTGGCTCTGGGGGCCTGGCCCTTGCCCCGGGCAGCCTGGCTTTGCAGCCGCAGAACGTGGGGCTCGTCCTCCAGACAGAGAGGAGGGAAGGGGTGGCAGTTCCACGTGTCCCAGGCTCCAGGTCTCAGTCCCCGGGGCTCCTCCCTGATGCTGCCTCCTGCTGCCGGCAGCCTTGCCTTTTTATGCCTGGCGCAGCCCCCTGGCATCCATCACCCACGCTGGCCTGCCTCCCTCGCTCCCGCCGGTGGTCTTCAGGTGGCCAAGAACAATAATGTGGCTGATAAATCTCAGCACCACCACCGTGATCGAGTGCGGGACACGCCAGGCCCTGTGCAGGGAGGTGCACGCCCGAGCCCGCCGTTGCCTACCCCCCTCCCAGCTGCTCCCGCCCCCAGATCTCCGGGTGTTGCCTCGAGTAGGAGCTGGGGTTGGTCTTTGCACACCTTCTCTCTACTTGCAATAGTCTGGCAACTGTCTTGCAAAATCTTGCAATACTTGCAACTCTCTACTTGTTGCCAAGTATATCACCCTATTTTATGGATGATAAACTGAGGGTAAGAAATATGCCCAGGGCCCCGAGGAGGGCAACTATAGCGACCCAGAGTCCCAACAGATCACAGGAGCCGCGCTCAGTACCGGCCCAGACAGGATGATGAACCAGTGTCTGTTCTTTGTGGGTGCAGCCGGCCAGGGTGCCCCTCTTGTCCTCAGGGTGCCCTGAAAAGCTGCCTCCGCCCCAGGGAGCAGCACCCCGAGCCCCCCATGCCGTGATGGCCGGGTATGCGGCACTGCCCAGACCAGGCCCTCCCTGGGCAGAGTGGCCTGCCGCCCAGGGCACTTCCTCAGCAAGCCATGGGCACCCGCCAGACCCTGGGCCTGGCTGCTCTGTAATTGCGGGTATAGCCGGGCATGTGTGTGTTATCGGGTGATACTTAAATCCCAACCTTTTCAAAAGCAAACCCAAGTAAGTACACATTTGGGAACAATAATTCCAAGCTTGGAGGCGTTACTTGAGGCAGACGGGGAGCGTGGCACCATGACCGCTAACCGGCCCCTTTGCGTCCTTGGATTTGACAGCATCTGCATCCATCTGGAGGGAACTTCTGAGACCAGTGCCTGTCCAGCCCTAGGTCCGGCCCACACCGCTTTGCAGCAGGGTCCATCAGGTCCCCCAGAGTGCAGCTCCCAGAGCAGAGCCTGGTCCCCAGCCAAGACTAGGTCTCTGGGGCCGGACGCTGGACGCAGGACACCCTCCATCCCGAGGGAGCCCAGAGGAGCAAGATGCCCTGGGGCTCGTGCCGTCAATGGCTCTAACGAGCCCGAATGGCAGCCAGGAGCTGGGGGTGGGGTGGGGGGGTGGCCCACTGCAGGACTGGGGTTGCTCGGCCCCAAGCTGAGTCCCAGAGAGAGCTCGGGGCCCGACAGGGAGCACGGAGCGAGGCCCCCCCGCGCCACTGCAGGAACCGCAGGGAAAGGCCTGGCCATGTTCAGGAATGGGGAGGCCGGCCTCCACTCATCCTGTGGGCGGTGGGGAGACCTGGGGGTGAGGAAGCAGAACACGGTCCAGGGAAAGTGCTGACAACCCGTAACCCCTAGCAGGTTGCAGGGTTGGTCCCAGCCTCACGGCAGGGTGCGGGGCTCACAGGCACCTGAAGAGCTGGGGAATCCTCAGGACCCCGGTGCCCTCGCTTACACTCACCCGGCGATGGGGTGACCTTGTGAGGTGGTGCTGGGGGGATGGGCAGCTGGAGCCAGGAGGAGAGGGCCCCCCAAGAGGCTGCAGGAGGTGGCAGTCACTGCCCCGTCATTGACACGCCAGTGGACGGCCTGCCTGCAAGCAATGCAGTGGGCGCCTAGCAGTTCCCGGGAAGGTGATTTAGTGCCAGGAGCCACTGCCTGGGAGCCTGGCCCCGAACCTCAATGCTGACCTGGCTCCTGCCGTGGTGACGAGGATGCATCCCTCTGCACGCCATTCCTCCATCCCTGGAGCACCCAGCCTCAGTTTCCCCAGGCGCTGCAGTCCCAGGTTTGGTTCAACCCAGCTCCCCTCCCCTTGTTCCTGGGCCCAGCCAGTGGCCTCTGCCTGCCAGGAGTCTGCCCTGGCCTATCTGCTTGGAGGGTGTGGACCCACCAGGAAGCCGGCAGTAGGCCCAGTGGGGGGCACCTCTGAGCCCCCAAGAGCAGGGTGGGCAGTCAGCTTGGAATGCGTGTGTCTGAACAACCCCCCGGGGAGTCCCCTCCTGTCAGGAAGCTGAACCTGGCCCCGGTCCCCAAAGGGGGCACTTCTGGGTCCGAGGACACAGCCAAGGACAGCGTCAGCCCCCAGCGTGCTCCCCAGGCACCCATCCTCGAGCTCAGCCTTCAGGGTGTCACCTCGTCCCTGACAATCCCCACTCCCACCGCCACCCACCCGGAGGTCTCCCTGCCTGCCTACCCCACTGGACCTGAACCTTCCCTGTGATCAGAAGTCGGGGCAGGGGGACCCGGGATGACCCACCCCCATCCTGATTGAGACCCGCCAGTGATAAGGACCCCTGACCCCCAGACTCCAGCTCCCAGAGGCCGGGGAACAAAAGCCAGGCCCGGGGCTGGCCAGCGGTGACCGAGCATTTTGGGCCGCTCACTTGCTCTCTCCAAACACATTAGCTTTCTGGAATTCACGCTCCCTCCGCCCTCATTATCCACAATTCAGATGCCATTCCCAGGCAGCTCTGGGCCCTCCAGGCTTAGCCGAGTGCCCCCGCAGTGTCCCGCGCAGCCACCTGCACGGGGGGAGCGGGGCCAGCTGCCTCCTGGTCCCAGGCGGCTCTGCCCACCCTACCCCTGCCGCGTGTGTGGAACCACACGTCTGACCACGCCATCCCCAGAGGCGGCGGCTCTGGGACACCCTGCATCAAGCAAGGGGGGTGCCACCCAGACACTTCGCACCGGGCGCCTGGGGTTGGAGGGGGGGAACAGGCACAGAGGACTGCAGAGCCCACCTTCCGTGTGGGCCTGGCGAGGGGTCTGTGCCCCCGCTCAGGTGCGTCCCCCAGCCCCCTGCACACCTCCACCCCTGCCAGGAGCAGGCCTCTGCTCATTCCGTACATTCAACTCCAACACTCCCTCCTCCGTGAAGGCCTCCCTGACTGCACCCCAGCCCAGCGAGGCAGGTGCTGGGGTCTGGTAAGACGTCAAGGGCTGGGAGCAGCTTCTGATCACCCTGGAAACCTTAGCCCTGGACCCTGGGCCCAGGCCCAAGGCCTGGGCTGTTGTGGGACTTTGGGAAAGGTTTGCTGAGTCCGAAGTGGTAGAGATCATGTGGAAGTCTCCTTGTTCCTCATAGAAGGTCCTCTGATGCCCTCGGCTGAGTCTTGGAAGGTTCTGGACTGTTGAGGGTGATTCCTATCCTCTTCGTGCCTGCTTCAGACCTCTTTTCCTGCAGATGTCACGCTGTCCCCTCGGGTTGGGGGAGGGCTGGCCAGCAAACGAAGTGGAGATTTGAACCCCAGGCTGTCTGATGGGGGCCTCCGGGGTCTGGGGGGCGCCCAGAACCCAGACAGGCCTCGAAGGACCCCTCCTGCTCCTGGCACAGGGACCTGAGTGTGAGCCACGCACACACATGGACACACACACGCAAACACACTGGCGTGGATGCACACGCACACACACAGAGCCACTCCTGACCCTCCGAGTGCCCTCTGGGCCTCCCTCCCCACAGCCCGCGGATCCTGGCCAGGCCTTTAGTCACATCCTGGCGGAAGACCGTGGCCGGAGCCTGGTGGCCGGAGCAGGGCGCGGGCCGGGCAGCTTCCCCGGGCCCCACCTGATGAGAGGCGGCTCAGTTGAGTTGCTTCCTCATCAGAAATGTTCCCTCCCGGCTTTGGAGGGGGGCGCCCAGGCCGGTCGGCGGCAGGCCGGGCCCCTGCGGCTGTTTTTCCGACTCCCACGGACGCCACACGCTCTTGGCCGAGGGCGAAGCTGATGGGACCCAGATGGGCGGCCTCAGAGGCCCGAGCAGGCCGGGCCGACGCCGGGGACTCCACCTCCCAGCTCGGGGGGGCCCTGCTCTGCCTGAGACACAAGGACACCAACACCCAGCGGTCTCCCCGGCAGCCCACCACCTGTGTCTGCTGGGTGCCAGGGGGCTCAGCACTGGGGCGAGCCCGCCTTACCTGCAGGGACGGTGCAGGCCTGCGGGAAGACAGAGGGGTCAGTTCTGTGTTGGAATTAGTCAGGGCAGC
>SJYV01021969.1:10284-24803 GCA_006410875.1 Neotragus pygmaeus | reverse complement strand
GATGAGATGGCTGGATGGCATCACGGACTTGATGGACGTGAGACTGAGTAAACTCTGATGGTGATGAACAGGGAGGCCTGGCGTGCTGTGATCATGGGGTCACAAAGAGTCGGACACTACTGAGCGACTGAACTGAACTGAACTGATAGATTGCTTTGGGTAGTATACTCATTTTCACTATGTTGATTCTTCTAATCAGTGATGTGTTCTTCCCAGGTCATGGTATGTTTCTCCATTTTTTTGTGTCATTTTTTATTTCTTTCATCAGTGTTTTATAGTTTTGTATACAGGTCTTTTGTCACTTTAGGTAAATTTATTCCTAATTATTCTGTGCTTTTCATTGCAATGGTGAATGGGATTGTTTCCTTAATTTGTCTTCCTGATTTTTCATTGTTGGCATACAGAATTTCTCTGTATTAATTTTATATTCTGCAATTTTTCTATATTTATTGATTAGCTTTAGTAAAATTTTGGTGGTATCTTTAGGGTTTTCTTTGCAGAAAGTCATTTCATCTGCCAACAGTGAGAGTTTTATTTCTTTATTTTCAACTTGAATTCCTGTTTATTTATTTTTCTTCTCTGATTGTTGTCTCTAGGACTTCCAAAACTAAGCTGAATAGCAGTGGTGAGAGTGGGCACCCTTTTTCCAGATTTTAGAGTCAATGCTTTCAATTTGTTTTTGCTTTTGAGGATAATGTTTGCTGTGGTTTTTTCATATATGGCTTTCATTATGTTGAGGTATGTTTCTTCTATGCCTACTTTCTGGAGAGTTTTTCTTTTTTTTTTTAATCATAAGTAGGTGTTGAATTTTGTCAAAGGCTTTCTCTGCATCTATTGCAGTAATGCTGTGGTTTTTATCTTTCAATTTCTTAATATGGTGTATCACATTGATTGATTTCCAAATATTGAATAATTCTTGCATGTCTGGAAAAACCCAATTGATCATGGTATATGATCCTTTAAATGTGTTTTTGGATTCTGTTTGCTAAATAATTTCACAGTGTGCATGGAAACACAAAAGAAATTAATACAAAGCAAACTTGAGAAAGAATGGAACTGGAGAAATCAACCTTGCCAACTTCACACTATACTACAAAGCTACAATCATGAAGATTGTGTGGTACTGGCAAAAACAAACAAACAACAACAACAACAACAAAAAAAAAAAAACAGAAAAAAATCAGTGGAACAAAATTGAAAGTCCAGAGATAAACCCACACATTTATGGATATGCCCTTCCCACTTGGTTAAAGTGGAGTTTTACAGCTTCCCCCTTTGTAGAGTTACTATTTTTATTTTACATGCTCTAGACTTTGGTAAGAGTGCACTAAGCAAAGAATGTTATCCAATAATCTCACATAGAATTTGTTCAGGGTTCCTTTTTTAGGTTATAAATTATAAAGGTGGTTTTAATTATTCTTTGANTTTACAGCTTCCCCCTTTGTAGAGTTACTATTTTTATTTTACATGCTCTAGACTTTGGTAAGAGTGCACTAAGCAAAGAATGTTATCCAATAATCTCACATAGAATTTGTTCAGGGTTCCTTTTTTAGGTTATAAATTATAAAGGTGGTTTTAATTATTCTTTGATAAAAAGAATGTTCTTGAGAGTCAAGGTTGGCTTTCAGTTGAGTGATGCTGAGAGAAAGAAAAAAAAAATGTTGCTTTGTGTCAATTCCAAAAACTTGACTTTAAATATTGAGGTTAATAATGAAGAAGTCAAGCTTACTGGGGACAGTAAGATCTATTTGCTAACCAAATCTAAATAAGTTTGGCTATAAAGTTGAAAGAAGGAAATCAGAGATAATGTGGCAAAGGTTTAGACACTGATAGTTTCTAAGAAGGAAATTGATGCCAGTTCCTGTTTTGAGAGGAACTGCAGATGGGGTGGAGTGGGGGTGTGGTGGGGAGCCCAAGTTTCTAGCATTTACAAAAAATAAATGTCATACGTGAGTTTATGTAGTATTTGGGCAGTAAGGCAATGGGTGAATGAAGATGAACAACTATGTGATTCCGAAGACAACATCATAGGGTCCTGTAAATCCTAGTATGATAGACAAGAGTAAGGGACCATTTCTAAATTTCTGAGAATGATGGTAAAGTGGAATCAGCAGGCTTACATGGATGAGAGAAGAAGAAGGGATCCAGAACCTATTTCCTTGATAAATGAAGGTAATGATCAGCCATAAACACCAGGCAAAATAAGCCAGCACTGATGTTTATTCCAATATCTTAGTCATAACCCAACAAAGGACAAGAGAAGAAGATGACAAAAAAGGCAACTGTCTCCACCCTGATATTAAGCAGTCATCTCTTGAAATAAGAATAAAACTGGAAAAGATAGCAAGAGAGAGGAATGAGGAATCCTGAATTAACTAAAGAATAATTTTAAATAATTTTATTGGCAAGAGCAAAGACAGTACCAAGTGCTCATTAAAGGTGGCAGAACAGATTTTCCTCACATACTGCAGTAGGGGAGACATTCCAGAGTGAGCTGATCTGAACTCCAAGTACAAAGGTCATTGAAAGTTTTAAAGAAAGAACAGAAAAGGAATAAAAGTGATTAGAAAGAATCTGGGGAAATGGATTGTTAGAGGGAAAGAATGGTCAGAAGTTTACAGAAACAGCTTTTGTACTACATCCGTTGGGAGTAACTATATCCTGCAGTTTGGCAGATTGGCATTTTCTTGAGCAGACTCAGCACAGGCCTGGCAAATGTTGGTCAATTCTCTGAGCAATGTTTGGACAAGTGTTTTGTGCTGTTTGGGAGTTCAGAATTTCTAAGGAATAGTGTTTCCACAATTTTAAAGATTCAGTTTTTAGTTATCAAGCAAGAATTAGACTTCTGAGTTTTGTGTAATTATTAAGAAATAAATAATATGCCTTTTTAATTCCTGAGATTAGTTTCATACCTGAATAGCAGTATACAATTTAACACTACTACAAATGAGTGACATCAAAACCTCCCTACTACATAAGTGAGAGCAGAGGAGAGGACTTAGATGTGTCTGGGGAAGAGAAATTCCCACCTTCATTCCCTTGCCACCATGAGTCCTCTGTAAAAAAACAGCAGGAAGAGCTGTAGACATCATGCCACACAATATGGAGAGATACAAGCACCAATTCCATTAGTAAGAAAGATTTAATTTGGGAGCCAAATTGAACTTCACCAGACAAATGAAATGCAGTTCTTACACTGTAAAATTCCATCTTGTTCTCTAATAATAGACACACTGAGAATTGCAGGTTATGCTTCATTCATAAAGTGGTTGGGAGTCACCTTGGAAAATGCTAACTATGAATCCAAGAGATAACTGGACATGAACTTGTGTTTTAAAATGTTTAGGAACATCCTGCGTAAACCATCCTCTTTCCATTTTTATGCAACTAAAGCTGATTTAGCTGGTTCTAGGTAGCCCTCTTTCTAACAACAAGCCCTAAACCTTGGTCTTGTTGTTTGCTCCTATACCAGTCACTCCTAACAAACACCTCACAGTTTGATATATTACTTAATATTTACCTTGTGCTCATAATCTGGTACTCCAGTCATTTCTGGTTCTCAGATTATTAATTCTTTACTTATTAGGATGAAAAGAAATGGCAAAGTGAAGAAAAAATATTGAGCATGAGTTATATGATATACACATATGATTTAATTAATGTATCACCTTTTTTTCATTCTGGTAGTAATCCAAGTCTATGCCCTGACCAATAATGCTGAAGAAGCTGAAGTTGAACTCTTCTGTGAAGACCAACAAGACCTTCTTGAATGAACACCGCAAAAGAATATCATTTTCATTATAGGGGACTGGAATGCAAAAGTAGGAAGTTAAGAGATACCTGGAGTAACAGGCAAATTTGGCCTTGGAGTACAAAATGAAGCAGGTGAAAGGCTAACAGTGTTTTACCAAGAGAACACACTGGTCATAGTGAGAGGGTAACAGGCAGGATGGCCAGGGATTTCCAGCAGAGGGAATAGGCTGCAAGTATCAGACTTTTTTTTTAATCTCTTCCTGAAGTGGCAGGAGGAAACAAACTCTCCATTGACATGTTTTCCTTAAGCTATTGTTAATGAAACTATGTATTTGCTTTGGAATTTGCCTTTCTTCAGAATGATTCCACTTGCACTGATAATAGGCCAACAAACCAGTGTTCATATCAATTGTTTCATGGCTGGGGGATGACACACTTCATGCCATTTTATCTCAAAAATGTATATTGTAGGAGAGGGGCCTGGTAAAACTCTATCAGCCTTGAGGAGCCTCTCTTATGTGGTTAATGGCTTTCTAACAGACATAAAACATCTTGCTAAGACTAGCAGAGAGAAGAGGACTGCTGGGGTCCTGCCCCGGTGGATCCAGGGCAATTCAAAGGGGAGACAGAGTAGGTGAGTAAAAACTTATTTATTTAGAAATATAAAAGAAATTAAGAAGAAATAGTATAGTAAGAAAATTTAGTGGAGAAAAGATGCTGAATAACTTGGTTTATGTGGAGAACTAATAAAATCTCAGGACAAGAGATTTGCACCATCTACGTTGGGCCACTGGCACCCATTTGAATAGTGGAGGGTGCCCCACCTTAGGCTCCCTCTCTCACGGATCTTAGAAGCCAGGGCAAGTAAGTATACATGGTGAGCCTCCCCGCTCCAGATGAGAATTCAGCCTGAAAAAGAGAGGGAGGGAGAGGGAGAAAGAGAGAAAGAGAGACATGGGGGGAGCCAGATTTCCAAGAAACTAGTTTGAGAGACTAATCCAAGAAACTGGTCCATCCTTTATTGTTTGAAAAACTTTTTATACTTTTTGGTTGTACATAGAGATCAATGGATAATACAAATTTATGCAGTGTCAACAGCCCTAATTTTTATTGAGACCAGGCTTTCTCTCTGCATATCTAGTTGTATACATAAGTCTTAGGTGATTTACATCATCTTCTGGCCAATTAACATTTTACAGCCCTTTTCTGATAAGGGTAATAGTGTTGTCCTTCTCAAAGTCTGGTGCCACTATCAGAAAACACTAAATAAAATTATATTCTTACATAGCAAGGATACAACATTTTATAACAAGAAAGTGGAGTACAGTGATTTATAACAAAGAGAAAATTAATTAACTCAAAAGTCTATTATTGCTAACATCTAAACTACTATATTCCTATTTCTGCATTCCAATTACATTGATTAATATCCTCCCAGGTGCCTAAAAGATAAAGGATATGGAGGCCTGGCAGCAAACATTAACTCAACAAATTCTTCACCAAACTAATTCTTAGCTCCAAAAGACTCTACATCTTTAAGATGTTTTAAGCTTCATGCCTCATGGTTGTGGGCTATAAACAATCCACAAACTGTAAAGTCAGGCAGACCGGTCAGATAAGTTATACAGCCATCAAAGGGGTCTAAGTCAAGACATTCTTTTTATATGCAGGAGTCTGTTAACTGGAGCCCTAAGTTAATTCCTTTTAGAGGCAGAAGACTGGAAAGCACAGTACAATAAGGCAGGCAGGCTCTGGTTTTGGGGGTAGATGTTCAGGAAAATCCAGGAGGAAACCCTGAAGCCTGACTCGCCTTGCCCATCAGGCCTCTCTGCATAACCTTGTCATGGGTGGGATCTCCTGTGCTGGCTCCTGGCAGAGGGCATTCTCCATCCCTCTTCTGTTGTCTCTGTCAGAAGCTTTCCCTGTTCTTTCTCACTTTAATAAAACTCTGTTGCACAAAGGCTCTTGAGTGATCAAGCCTGGTCCCTGGTCCCAAAGTTAAATCTTCTTCTTCGGCGATCACAAATCTGACACTGTTCACTGTCAGCTATAATCTTGGGGGCTCATCCATGATCTTCTGGACAAGGTAAGAACACTCAGAGCTCTAGTCTCTCTGTTTTCTCAGTATACACATTTTCTTCTGTACTTTTCTAACTCTAGGGTGTGCTTGTGAGATCGATTAAACAACATACATGTGTGAACCAAGGGTTGTGCCCTAATTTGCGGCTCCGAGGTGACCTCATATGGCTTATGGCAGAAACCCTGTCGAATGAGAGGGTAACAGGCAGGAAGGCCAGGGAGTCTCCAAACGGAGGAAAAAGCCTGCAAGTGTCATACATTTTCTCTCTCTTAAGAGGCAGGAGGAAACAGACTAGTGATATTTCTTCCTTCTCTTTACGAATTTAAAAGGTTTCTCCTAAAATTCTGTGTTGTCATAATGACACCTGGTTTCACTTGAAGTTAACCATTGCCTTTTTCTTATGGAAATACTTGTCATAAGATATGCTAATGTACTATGCATTTACCCCCAACTCTGTCTTCAAGTCGGTTCCACCATTTGGGCTCAGAACCTACTTGACAGACCAGTATCAATATTGTTCCTCTAATCTAGGTAAATGAAACTATTTGCATGGTGATCTGCCCTTCTTTAACCTCAGGTTTCAGAGGATACTGCTTCTTATGTGGAAATAAGTGTGGGTCTTTGAGCTTGATAACTACAGGAATAGCATTTTGTGCTCGACCCACAGATTTTCCATCAGCTCATACTCTACGATTTACATTTTCTTCAACTAGAGGGAGAGAAAGGGAGGGCTCCATATTCATAAAAACAGAGGCATGGACCTTGCTCAGTATATCCCTCCCCAAAAGGGATGAGGGAGATTCTGGCACGATCAGAAACTCATGTGAAAATAGCACAGAATCCCAGTTGCAAGATAAAGAATAACTGAAATAATACCTTTTGGCTCATCCAGACAGTCCCATTACGGAAGCGGTTCGGGAAGAAAGTGGACCAGGGGCTTCAGTAAGCACAGAGTAAGTTGCCCCAGTATCTAAAAGGAAATTGACGGATTGGCCCCCCACAATTATTAATACCCGGGGTTCCTCAGGTGTAATTAGGACGGGAGCTTGTGTGGGGACCCCCGGGCACCTTCAGTCCTGATTGTCTTGAGAGTCCAACCCCAGAGACCTACACCTCTGAGGGCAATCTCTCTTCCAGTGTGGTCCTTTGCAGACTGGACATGGAGCCGGGGGTGGCTTAGATGCCTGAGGGCAATTCCGATTGAGGTGCCCCTCCTTTCCACATTAATAGCAAGCCCATCCCTTTTCACCTGGGTCCCTCTGGGTATTTTTCTCCGGCTGTTTAAAAGCATTTTTCATAGCCATTGCAAAGGCTTCCGCCTTTTCCTTTGTCTTTCTTTGCCTTTCTTTCTTTTCCTCATATTCTCTACCATAATAGACTGTCTGAGCCAGTTGTAACAGAGTATCTAAAGACTAATTTGGTCCATACGCCCATTTTTGTAGCTTATGGCGGATGTCTGGAGCCGATTGAGTGATAAATCTATCTTTTAAGATCACTTTTCCCTCTTCACTTTCGGGATCAATCTCAGTGAATCTGCAAAGGGCTTCTCTTAGTCTATCTAGAAATTTACCAGGAGCTTCCTTCTCCTCCTGTTCTATGTCTGCCAATTTGCTATAGTTTAAAGGCTTAGAGCGCGCCTGCCTGAGTCCTTCAAGAATACATTTGACAAAATGACTCTGATCCCATCTTCCTCTAGCTGAGTTGTAGTCCCAGTCTGGTTCTATAATTGGGACCACCTGATTTCCAGTGGGGAGGGCCGCTATCTCGTCCTCCCTCTTCCCTACTGATTCATTACCAAGCCATTCATCTCCATAAGCAACAGCTTTCCCCAAAACTCGAGTCTTTGAGTCAGAAGTCAGCGTTTGTCCCAAGATATACATCACATCCTTCCAAGTAAGGTCATAAAGCAGAGTAACACCTTTAAAAGCTCTAATATATTTTTCTGGGTCCTCTAAATAGTCTCCCAGATCCTCCTTGATTCTTTGTATTTCTTGATAAGAAAAAGGCTTATTAACTCTCATGGACTGATTATTTCTCCTGGTGGGTGTTTCATAAAGAGGCAACAGCTTGTGTGGCTGTTCCTCAGTCTCTCTGGCTGTTCTGCACATCTGATCTCAGGGATAGACTGGAGAAAGCTGTTTTTCTTTGTCTGTCTCCTGTCCTCCATCTCATCTCTAACTTTGGTGGTCTGAGTTTCTACTGAAACCAGAGTAGTCTGAGGACGTACTGAGACAGGAGTTGTTTGGACCTCCACGTTGGCAGTTTGCATCTCAGTTTGGGTTTCCTTTGAGACCAAAGCAGTTTGAATCTCAGTTTGGATTTCCACTGAGACCAAAGCAGCCATTCTGAGGGGGGTTCTCTGGCTCTCAGTTAGCTCAGCTTGGAGCCTCGCGTATGGGGGCAAAGTAGGAGGACAGGAGGGAACTGAAGGTTTCACGCCCAAATCTATACCCTTAGGACATAAGTCTGGCATATTCTGCAGAGAGAAAAAGGGCAACACATATGCTACTTCTACCCCTTTCCCTTGTTCCTTACATAACCGGTCTAATTGTAAAACAGTATTATACTTAAGAGACCCTCCATCTGGCCACTGTTCGCCGTCCTCCAATGGATACCTTGGCCATGCAGTATCACAGAGGAAGACCAGGTGTGTCTTCTTTAAGCCCCGCGGATCGAATCTATCCCAGTTTTTCAGGATACAGTTCAAGGGAGTGAGGCTGGAATTGTCAGCTCCCATCTGTAAGAGAAAAAAGCAACCAGTGCCATTTTTCTACCGGAGGCATCCCTCCCTGCTCTAGGTGGGGGTGTAGACAGACTTTACACCAAAAGCTTTTCCTTCCTAGTAGGACTTAGTCTGTCCCTTACTGACACAGGCGCCGTCTTCGATCCTCCCAGTTCTACCACCGAGATGGAGTGGGGTTGTACCAGGGGTAGACCTGATACCATCTCTACCTGATGTCCAGCTCTTCATCTTTAACCTTGCTTGCCTCTGATGCCACCTGGGGTGCAATCAGAGTAACCTTCTAGAATGCCTCCCAAGTTAAGACCACTGGGGGAAACATTTGTCACCTGAGTGCCTGTGCACGACCTTGAGTATATTCTTGACCACAATAAGACTGATATGAACATAAAGCTGGGATGTTCTTTTCAAGCATCACCACACCAGTGTAAGAGCCTCCTTTGGTCCACTAAGAGCCAGCATTACCAAAGGAAAAAACCCATTGCAGTCCCAATCTGAGTAACCTTTAACCTCCGAGATGTTCTTGGGGCTAAAGCTCCATCTAGCTTCCAAACTTTTGATTTCTAGCGAGGCTAGGCGCTTTCTTGATTACCAATCCAAGTTTGCCACAGTACACGGTGACAGTATAGATCACAAGTCCCTTGAAAGTCTATGATCCGATAGATTAGGTTAGTACTTCGAATTCCCAAGGAGTTATGAAATGGTCAAAGAGACCGAAAAGTTTGACCGAGAAAGGAGAGTTCGGTCCACACGCTGTGCCCATTTCTGGTCAGTTCTCAAAGGAGACATTGGGTGCCTCTTGGCCTTGGCAGGTCGGTAGAAACCCCCGACAGGTTTCTGCCATAAGCCGTATGAGATCAACCTGGAACCGCAGAGCAAGGCATGTCATTCATTCACACAAGCACACCGTAGAGTTAGTAAAGCACAGCTGAAAACGTGTTCGCTAAGAGAACAAAGAACTAGAGCTCTAAGCATCCTTACCTTGTCTTGAAGGATCCCGGACGAGCCCCCAAGATGAAAGGTTGTTGTTGAATTATGACGCCGGGATTCTTGGCCTCCGGAGGAGAAGAATTCAATCCGGGGCCAGAGACGAGGCTTGATAGCTCAGAGCTTTTGTGTAATAAAGTTTTATTAAAGTATAAAGGAGATAGAGAAAGCTTCTGACATAGACATCAGAAGGGGGCAGAAAAAGTGCCCCCCTGCTAGTCTTTCATTGGATGTTATATAGTCTGTTAACAAAAGAAAGAAATGTCTTAAAACTTAGAATGGCCCCAGGCCCCTCACCCATAAGATGTATTATGGGATAATCTTGGCTCTAAATGGTTTATCTTGGGCCATAAAATGATTAACTTGGATCTTAAAGAAGGGCAGATCACCATGCAAATAGTTTCATTTACATAGATTAGAGGAACAATACTGGTCTGTCAAGTAGGTTCTGAGCCCAAATGGCGAACCGACTTGAAGACAGAGTTGGGGGTAAATGCATAGTACATTAGCATATCTTATGACAAGTATTTCCATAAGAAAAAGGCAATGGTTAACTTCAAGTGAAACCAGGTGTCATTATGACAACACAGAATTTTAGGAGAAACCTTTTAAATTCGTAAAGAGAAGGAAGAAATATCACTAGTCTGTTTCCTCCTGCCTCTTAAGAGAGAGAAAATGTATGACACTTGCAGGCTTTTTCCTCCGTTTGGAGACTCCCTGGCCTTCCTGCCTGTTACCCTCTCACAAAGGATTATACCAACCTGCCAATGCCAAGAGACACCCAACATCCCTGTGAGGGAAGTTATCAGAGATGGGCAAAGCATGTGGACCAAAATTTCCTTTCTCGGTCACTTTTTCCTGGTTTCTTTGACCATTCTGTAACTGCCTGGGAAAGTAGAACTACTAACCTAATCTGTCAGATCATAGACATTCAAGACACTTGTGATCCATTGTGTTACTATGCACTTTCACTTAAACCTGGAGTATGGAAGCACCTAGCCTTGTTAGGAGCCAAAAGTTACAAGAGCATGTTTAAGAGTGAGGCGGAGCTCTAGCTCTCCGAACATCTCTGTCTGGAGGCCACTCTCTTGGCTGCCTGCCTCAGGGACCAGCGACCTGAAAGTGAATTTTTGTCATGACTGTGACTCCTATCTATATGGATAGAAGCATTGCTGTTTACCAGGAGGTTTTTGAGGACACAGATCGGGAATTGCAGGATTTGATCAAATTGGAAGTGCAATGGGCTTCTTCCTTTCATAGCACTAGCTCTTAGAGGATCAGAGAAGGCTCTCTGGTGGCTTTTGTCTCAACTCCCTAGATATTCTTTTTGTGCAGTCTCTGGAAATGAACTGGAAGGATTGGACTTAGTAGCTTGAGGACATAAATAACTTTTTCCTCATAGGCCAAGCCTTTTGTTATCTCATATACTGGCATGATGACAGAAGGGGCATCTTGGATGTTGTTTACCCCTTTATGACTCACCATTTCTACTGTGGTCCGGACTGTACTCAGGAATGTGCATAGGCACACATAAGAGGACGTTTCCCCTAGTCATACTAGCTTGGGAAATATTCTGAAAATCTACTGTGCTCCACTCCAGGCAACATCAGGGGAAAAGGACAAATCAAACAAAGGTTTTGGTGGTATGGAACTAAATCAGTCTGGGATGCTGTCAGGTCTACCCCTGGTGCATCTCCACCCCACCTTGGTGGTAGAACTGGGAGAGACGAGTAAGATGCCTGCATTGGTAAGGGACAGATTAAGTCTGGCCAGGTAAAGGAAAGCGTCAATGGAGAGTGTGTCTACACCCTCATCTAGAGCAGTGAAGGACGCTTCTAGTTGGGGGGGTGGGGAAACATGGCTGTGGATGCTGTTTTTTTCTCTCTTATAGATGGGAGCTAGCAGTTCCAGAACCACTCCTTTAAAATGTATTGCTGAGACAAGTTTGATCCCCAGAGTTTAAGAAGACATTCCTGATCTTCTTCTGTGATACTGAATGGCCACAGTATCCTTTGTAAGATGGGGAAATGTCAATTTGTTGAAATATCTCAATTATAACTGTTTTACAACTAGACTGGTTCTGTAGAAAATAAGGGAAATTGGTAGAAGTGACATATGTGTTGCTCTTTATTGCTCTCTGAGACATGCCAGACTTCTGTCCTAAAGATACAGATTTGTGTGTGAAACCTCCAGCTCCTTCTTGTCCTCTTACTTTGCCCCTGTATCTGGGGCTTCCAACTGAACAGGCTAAGTCAGGGCACCCTTCAGTGAGGGGTTGTCTCAGTCTAGGTACAAATTCAAAGATTTCCAATTGTAGTCGAGATTATTTAGAGTATCCAAAAAGTGCATGAATGGAAAAGACTAGAAATCTCTTCAAGAAAATTAGAGATACCAAGGGAATATTTCATGCAAAGATGGGCTCAATAAAGGACAGAAATGGTAGGGACCTAACAGAAGCAGAAGATATTAAGAGGTGATAAGAATACACAGAGGAACTGTACAAAAAAGATTTTCACAACCCAGATAGTCACAATGGTGTGATCATTCACCTAGAGCCAGACATTCTGGAGTGTGAAGTCAAGTGGGCCTTAGGAAGCATCACTATGAACAAAGCTAGTGGAGGTGATGGAATTCCAGTTGAACTATTTCAAATCCTGAAAGAGAATGCTGTGAAAGGGCTGCACTCAATATGCCAGCAAATTTGGAAAACATAGTGGTGGCCACAGGACTGGAAAAGGTCAGTTTTCATTCCAGTTTCAAAGAAAGGCAATGCCAAAGAATGCTCCAACTACAGCAAAATTACACTCATCTCATAGGCTAGTAAAGTAATGCAAAAAATGTCTCAAAGCCAGGCATCAGCAATACATGAACCTTTAACTTTTAGATGTTCAAGCTGGTTTTAGAAAAGGCAGAGGAACCAGAGATCAAATTGCCAACATCTGCTNATAAATAAATAAAAATAAAGATAATTATTATATAACAAAAGACATGGAGCAAAAGTGGCAAAATGCAGAGATTTGACAAACCTGGGTGGGTAAGGGAATTGTGTCCTTTTTACTGAAAACACCAGGACTCTGAGAAGAACAGTAGAGTTTATTTAAAACAAAACATTTAATTGTTTTCTGTGGACATGACATACAGGGAAGAATAAACATATTTGAAATCAAAATCACAAAGACTTTGGCTCAATTAAGAAGTCACGATATAAAGCCACGTATGGTCACTAAGCTGTGAGTGCTCAGAACAGAGCAAAACTCGGTCTGCAAGAGTGCCCTGCTGCTCTAAGTGGGGCCAAGGCCAGGACATCAAATGTCAGAATCCATGTGAGGGCATCAATTCACTAAACAGCCAGAAGCCTATTGTTCTTATAATTCCTGCAGGCACTGAGCATAGTTTCCAAATTGAAAACTAGACCAAGTAACCATGAAGCCTTCAGAGACAACATTTTGTTATATTTCATGATTTCTTTTTAGGGAAATGCACAAGGTCTAATTACACAAGCTGTTTATTCTCCTCATTAGCCTTTTGGGTTTCAGCATGTGTGGGTTTTCTTAAGCTTTTCTCACTACTAAACTCAGCCAAATTCATGCTCACAGAGGAAGTCAGATTCCAGCTCTACAACAGATCTCCAAGCTACCCAAATCCATGGGGTAATCAAAAACATTCTGCTGGCTGCTACAGAACTTATACCTTTTCTCCTGAAAATAACTGTAGCAGGATTTATGTCAATAACACACATTTCCTTCACAGGCTTAGCCTAGAGTATTTAACCACAATTACTCTCCTGAGCAAGATCTTTTTTGTCATTTGGCAAAGGTGAAAAGAACAGACTATTAATATAAATAATTACCTCATGTTATTCAACACTTTTCAAGTTTCAAAGCATTTTCATACATTTGATATTTATATCAATGAGAGGGGAAGGCATTTTTACATTCCCATTTTATGGATGAAAAAGCTGAGGCCCAGTGAAGTTAAGCAGTACCTTTGTCTTCTGCCCTTCTCACTATGCCAGATATCTGGGAGGCTTACGTCAAAAAACAGATGGCATGATTTTACAAATTCCTTTCCATCCATATGGTGCAAATTCTCCCATAATCATGGTTGCCAATGTTATCCTATCTCTATGGATATTTTGGAGACCAGTCTCCCCAAACCGCTCTTCCCCCTCTTTTACCTGCCCTAGAACTGAATTTCCACCATTAAAGGTCAGTCCTCTGGCTAAAGAGCTGGACTTGACCATGTAAGTAAATTTCTCTCAGTATTGTAACTGAGGTACCTGCAGTAGAAATACACTTGGAAAAATATAAATTCTCCAGCATCATGCTAGATTCATGGGATCTAGGAGTGTGTTTAGGAATGTGCATTTCTAACAAGCGCCCTCATGTGTTCATGGTACATGGTAACAAGTTGAGAGCCACTACTTTCAGCAAGGAAAATCTTGAGGTGTTTTGAGCCAGAAACTAGAATCACCAAAGGATTATTATTAAAAGATAAAACTTGGAAGCAGTGTTTACACTATTCTGGAATGGAAACAGGCTGAGATTACTGCATTATAACAGTTTGAGGAGTAGGATGAGAGGGAAAGGTAAACATAGGAATAGAAAGAAAAATTGTAAGGAGCATTACAGAAGTCACTATAATTTCCTCTCTTCATCTTTTACAAAATCTTCCATTTCACCAAGGCTCCATTGCCCATCACTAAGAGGCCAAGTTGATTCTTTGAGCATATTACACTGTGTCACCGTTCAGCTCATCCCCCCTTGTGTGCTACTCTTCATGCAAGATGGCTTAATTAGTCTCCCGCGATTAAAACTGAGTTCCTTTGCTAAATTCATTTATTTTTTTAATATAAATTTATTTATTTTAATTGGAGGCTAATTACTTTACAATATTGTATTGGTTTGGCCATAGATCAACATGAATTCACCACAGGTGTACACGTGTTCCCCATCCTGA
>SJYV01021964.1:0-19066 GCA_006410875.1 Neotragus pygmaeus | reverse complement strand
GGAGACGGGGGTTCCATCCCTGGGTCGAGAAGATCCCCTGGAGGGGAAAATAGGGACCCACTCCAGGGCTCTTGCCTGGGACATCCTATGGAGAGAGGAGCCTGGCAGGCTACAGTCCGTGGGGTTACAAAGACTCAGACGCGACTGAGGTTTGGAGCATGCACATAGAAACGACAGGGGATATTTTCAGTGAAAGGAAGGAGAAGCCTGTGTATCTGTCCCGTATTTTCAAAGCACAAAAGCGCCTCAGTCAGGCTCACCATTTTCGAAGCATTCTGCCATTTTGCTATCTACTCTCAAACTCAGTCATTTACCAGGCAGAATACTCTGTAAATAGTTCTTCAGGCCTAAGCTTCTCATTAGCACATTGAGTGTATAACACAGTGGCTAAGACTTTACAATCCTTTGTCACTTTTGTGATAAAATTTGATCTGGTCACTAGCATCTACTTAATATAAATATATGAATAGCAACAGTAATCATCTCTGTATAATTGGAGAGGCAGAACCAATAAAAGTCTAAAATATCTTCAATAAAATTCACTTATTCATATCCGTGGCCTTTGAGATGAACAAGCACTTTCTTTCCCATGTAAGTGACTTTCATGAAGTCGTCCAGAATCAAGTTACTTTCCTGGCAAAACTATTAAATGTGGTAAATTTTAGTGGAAACATGAGAGTTGACAGGGTAGAGATTAGAAAGGGTGGCCTGAATTCTCCATGCAGGTCATTGTCTTAAGATCTGCTAGTAGGAGTTGGGGGCCGGGGTGGGGGAGGGGAGAGGGAGCTCAGGAGAGGTGTGATCCAGGAGCACGTGGGTGGGCTCTGGTTGGTGAAGAGGCAAGAAAGAGGGATGTTAATGAGTTAGAAGAGAACCCAAGAAGCTATTTTGCACAAAATCTATCCCACAGCTTCTTGTCTTGGAATTAAGCCTGAGCCTGACCTTGCCTGGAATCATCAGTAAGACACCCAGATGCTCTTAGGAGGGCCTGACACTCAGTCACTGAATGTCTGCTTCACCCACTGCCTGCACGATGCTGCTCGTCCTCCTCCACATACCCCCTGTCTGCCTGACTTCAGTGTCTCCCTTGCTGACAAACCCACACCATTTCATGTCTCCTTCTCAGCTGCTCTCACCCCCGGGAGCCGTAGCTACACATTGAGCTTCCGTTCCGCCTCTGTTCCCCCTCCCTCCTCCCCCTTCCCCTCCCACTCCGGTCCAGCTTCTCAGTAACCATGGATTTTACCTCTTCCCAGATAGAACCTTACAGCGCCTCTTTCTGAATCAATTTACAAAGTTTTACGCTGAATAGAGGGGTTTCATACTCAGCGTCTCCTTAAGTTCACTGATAACATATATATTAAATATGCATATTAAATATATGAATACATCTATATTATAACATGTTATAATATGTTATCAGCAAACTTAAGGAGAATCTGAGAAGGGAGATGCTGGGAACATGCAAAATCCAACTCTGATGATATTGCTATTAGCTTTATCTGGAGAACTTTCTTTCAGCCCACTTTTCCTTTGGGCTTCCCTCATGGTTTAGATGGTAGAGAATCTGCCTGCAATGCAGGAGACCTTGGGTCCATCCCTGAGTTGGAAAGATCCCCTGGAGGAGGAAATGGCAACCCACTCCAGTACTGTTGCCTGGAGAGCCCCATGGACAGAGGAGCCTGGTGGGCTGCGGTCCACGGGGTCGCAAAGACACAACTGAGCGACTAAACAACAGCAAGGCCGAGGATGCGTGGTCCCCAAGAGATGTGGATGGCATCACTGCTTCCTACCGCTCAGCCGCCCGGGCCGTTTCTCTGCTCTTCCGCCACTTCCCCAAAACCCTAGGGGCCGAGTCATTGCCTTTTATGTTTCACAACTGTTCAGTTCAGTTCAGTCACTCAGTCGTGTCTGACTTGTTGCAACCCCATGAACTGTAGCCTGCCAGGTTCCTCTGTCCATCACCAACTCCCAGAGCTTGCTCAAACTCATGCCCACTGAGCCAATGATGCCATCCAACCATCTCATTCTCTGTCGTCCCCTTCTCCTCCTGCCCTCAATCTTTCCCAGCATCAGGGTCTTTTCAAATGAGTCAGTTCTTCACATCAGGTGGCCAAAGTATTGGAGTTTCACCTTCAACATCAGTCCTTCCAATGAACACCCAGGACTGATCAAGGGACTCTCAAGCACCTTCTCCAATACCACCATTCAGAAGCATCAGTTCACAACTATTACCAAATAGAAAATCTCCTAGACCTCGTTCTCCACACACACACACACACACACACACACACACACACACACACACCTATGTACATGGTACATATACAGCTCAGTTTAAGAATTTTATTGCTATTTACTCTGAGGAACCAGCCTAAAGGAAACAAGACCGACAAGCTCAGCGATGTTAACAAGTTAATTCTCAAACAGCGTATCGTGCTGCCTTCTGTTTTAAATACTGTGTACCTGCATTGCTGAGCCATCTCGGAAGGTATTTATTGTTCTTATCTTGAAAATAAGCCTGCCATCCCATCTTGGTTGGGTGTCAGTCCTTGTTGCTTAGAGTTTACCTTGAGTTGGACCCAGATTCTCATGGATACCATGGGATTTCAATGTCCCTTCGAGAGACCACAGCTCAATTTCCCCTTGTTGTATAAGGAAAGCCCTTCCCCAGTGGTCTCTAAAACTCTCCAGTGGGAAATTTGTGATTTTTTTGAATTACTTTTTTTTTAAAATTGAACTTATGCTGTGTGCTTGACCTACCCACCTTCAAGAATGAGAGAGCCACTTTTGTGGTGCTTCCCAGGTGGCACAAGTCATACAGAGCCTGCTGTGCAAGAGAACAAGGGACTAGGCTTCAGTCCCCGGGTTGGGAAGGTCCCCTGGAGGAGGGCAGGGCAGCCCGCTCCATTGTTCTCGCCTGGAGAATCCCATGGACAGAAGAACCTGGTGGGCTACGGTCCACAGGATCACAAAGAGACACACGTGACTGAAGCAACTTAGCATGTATGGCCACCTTTGCATTTGCGAGTTGGGCATTGACAAATAATAAAAGATGATCACGGAGAGTGTGGAGTAAATACCACAGAGAAAGCAAGTTGAGTGAGGGATCTGGAGAGTGGCGGGAGCCCCAGGGGCGGCGCCGTTTCCCAAGGGGAGCAGAGCAGGTCGGGCCCAGGAGCTGGCACCGGGGCTGAGACCCTCAGTCCTCCTGGCTCCTGCCATGGGTGACGATGCTCTCAGCACAGGCCCCTTGCCCTCTTTTGCCTGTCTGCGTCATTCTCCTTGTTAAGGCTCTCACTATCGCTAGCTATAGGCTGGCTACAGTGTCCTTTGTTCTTGGATGGTTTTAAGACCTGGTTCTCACAAGAACCTACCACCACAGGAACTCATCTGTGTTTTTTGTTGCTGAATTCAAGCTTTCCTGATTAGGTAAGAACCTGGGTTTACTTGGTTTCCACAACAGCCTTCATCTCTTGTCACTTTCATCCAGTGTGATTATCCTGAAATGTAAACAACCCTTGTCTTGTTACGATGGCGTATGGTCCAAGCTCCACAATACAGTCCTCCGGCAGTGAAGTTAAAGGGCGGGGATGTGGAGATCAAAAAACAAAAAATGTCTGGCGCTAAAAAGTGTTTAGTAGAACTTGTTAAAAAGATGACTGAATGATTAGAAATGTGGTTCTCCTAACACAAATGCATGCTATTATATTTTTATTTCAAAGATAAAATACAGGGGTTTCCCAGGCGGTGCAGTGGTAAAAAAAATCCACCTACTAATGCAGGACACGCAGGAGATGTGAGTTCAACCCCTGGGTTGGGAAGATCTCCTGGAGAAGGAAATGGCAGCCCACTCCAGTATTCTTGCCTGGAGAAACCCATTGACAGAGGAGCCTGGTAGGCTATAGTTCACAGGATGGCAAAAGAGTTAGACATGACTTAACAAATATACCACAGCATATATATATATACATATACACATGCGTATGCATGAGTGTGCTCAGTCACTTCTGCTGCTGCCGCTGCTGCTAAGTCGCATCAGTCGTGTCCGACTCTGTGCGACCCCATAGACGGCAGCCCACCAGGCTCCTCTGTCCCTGGGATTCTCCAGGCAAGAACGCTGGAATGGGTTGCCATGTCCTTCTCCAATGCATGAAAGTGAAGAGTGAAAGTGAAGTCGCTCAGTCGTGTCCAGCTCTTAGCAACTCCATGGACTGCAGCCCACCAGGCTCCTCCACCCATGGGATTTTCAGGTAAGAGTACTGGAGTGGGCTGCCATTGCCTTCTCCGCTCAGTTGTTTCAGTTGTGCCCAACTCTTTAGGACTCCATGGACTATAGGCCACCAGGCTCCTCTGTCCATGGGCTTCTACAGGCAAGAATACTGGAGTGGGTTGCCATGCCCTCCTACAGGGGATCTTCCTGACCCAGGGATGGAACTGACGTCTCCTGCATCTCCTGCATTGGCGGGAAGATTCTTTACTACTAGCACCACCTGGAAAGCCCATATATGTGTGTGTGTGTGTGTGTGTGTGTGTGTGTGTGTGTGTGTGTATAATTTGAACTGTTTCTGGAAGTGAGTTGGCTACATGTGACAACAGTGTGTGAATTTGGTACAGTTTCAGATCTAGCAATTTCACTTGTAACAATTTATCCTGAAGAAACCATCATGAATGAACAGAGAGATGTGGCTAATTTGTACGGCTCTTTGTAGTAGCAGATTTTGGATATGGCATACTATCTAATAAATGTGGGCTTGTTTCATAGGTACTGGTACAATTGTATCATTACTCATTACTTTTAATGTAGCCATTAAATGTGATAGAGTAGAAGCATGACAGGAAAAATAGAAAACATATTGTTTGGTGGAAAAAAATGAAAGAGGATTATAAAACATCTTGCAAAATATAATTTTTTAAAGTTTAAATACATTTAAACATGGAGAAGAGACAGAATGATATAAACAAAATATGGATTGTGACCCTCTCTGGTATGATATACTTTTTCTCCCCTTTTTTTCTGCCAAAAAAAAAAAAAAAAAAGAATCAATAGGTATTTTCACCTGGTACTTTGAAGCATCCCGATTCTGAGGCTCCTTAAAGAGAAAGGAAACCAATAGCTGTCTAAAACCATTTATTAGAACTTTTAAAAAGCAATTATAAATAGCCCAGAGAGGCTGACAGTATTACAGACGTTCAAAGTCAGACACTGATGCTGTAACTTTTGCTGGAACAATTCACAGAAACAAATATAGTGACATTTAATTCATTTAAGTAAAACCAGATCTCATTTAAAACAAGGAAGTGGGGGAAGAGAGAGTTGGGTCAGATTGAAAGCAGCTGGCCACAGATCAGGGCTACATACAGCAGAGTTCAAGTTCAACAGGCATCTGAAGTGGTTCCTCTCCCTCAGTGCCGCCTTCTCTCCCTTCCCCATTCCAAAACCTACGAAACTGCTGATGCCTGCACTGCTTGGCTGGTATACTCGAGTCTGTTTAAAGGATCGGCTTTCATCCTAATATTAGCAATTGCTTTGGAAAGAAAATGTTAAACATTGTGCCATTTTTCAACTTGACTACTTTAAGGTTTATATCAATGGATCTTTAAGACACAAGGAAATGACCTTTTGAGGCAGGGGAATCTGAAGAAGGCAGGTAGACATTTATGATGCTGTGGTTCAGTCACTGAGCCCTGACTCCTTGCAAGCCCATGAGCTACAGCAAGCCAAGCCCCTCTGTCCTGCACCATCTCTCAGAGTTTGCTCAAATTTATGTCCATATCCGACCGTCTCACCCTCTGCCACCCTCTTGTCCTCTGCCTTCAGTCTTTCCTGGCATCAGGGTCTTTTCCAACAAGTTGGCTCTTCGCATCAAGTGGCCAAAGTATTGAAGCTTCAGCTTCAGCATCAGTCTTTCCAGGATTGATTTCCTTTAGGATTGATTGACTGGTTTGATCTCCTTGTTGATTGGCCTAAAGAGCTGGCCCTAGCCAGTTCTTCATAACTCATCTTCAGAAATCTAGAATCTCCTTCAAATACCCCTACAAGCAGAAGGGTATGAGTGCTGTTTCTTTCTTCACTTGTGCGTTTCAATGTTTATTGGAGTATAGTTGATGACAATGTCGTCTCAGTTCCTACTGTACAGCAAAGTGAATCGGTTATACGTTTACATATATCCCCTCTTTGGGGGGTTTCCTTCCATTTTAGGTCACTACAGAGCATTGAGTAGGGTTTCCTGAGCTATATGCTAGGTTCTTAAGTTACTTATTGTATATGTAGTACTGTATATACATCAATCCCATTAGAGAAAAACAAACATCATATATCAATGCATATATGTGGACTCTATTAATAGAAAAATGGTACAGATGAATCCATTTGCAAAGCAGAGATGGAGACGTATGTTCTTTAAAGTGTAGTCTATTATCCACCTGCTTCTGAGATTCTAGGGAAGCCTGTCACACCTGCAGATCTCTGGGTCCCACCCCCATCGTTCTGCTTCCATCCCCTGCTCAGCTCCCTCGTGGACTGTCACATAGTCTCACGACTGAGATCTACTGTCTTGAAACTTCAAGAACTGAGATGCTGGGTTCTAACAGACATGACATTGATCTCAGAGGCTTGATCATGAGCAAGACTCTGCCCTTCTGCCTGTTAGTCCCTGAGCCTCTCCCTGCCCTCATGAAAAGCGGCAGCTCACAGGTTGCTAGGAGGAGTAAACGAACTATGTCCCCAAACCTGCTTTCACAGTCCCTGGCATTTAATGAGGAGTTAACTGCAGTGCTCGTAACTATGGCTACAGTCCATTCAAGTATCGATCCAAATGAGGAGAAAGAGTGGAGCATGGACCTAGAGATGATAGTAACTAAGTGAATAAGTCAGACAGAGAAAGACAGATATCACATGGTGTTGCTTATATGTGGAATCTAATTAAAAGGGATTTAAATGAAATTATTTACAAAATGGAAACAGACTTTCACATTTCAGAAACAAACATATGGTTACCAAAGGGAAAACATGGGATGGGTGTAGGGATAAATTAGCATACATACACCACTGTAGATAAAATAGATAACCAATGCAAACCTACAGTATAGCACAGGAACACTACTCTACAGCCTATAATTACCTACAAAGGAAAAGAATCTGAAAAGGAATGAGTGCATGTATAACTGAATCACTCTGCTGTCCACCTGAAACACAACTTTGTAAATCAACTATACTCCTATAAAATTAATTTTAAAAAGAGTGAGAGATTGAGAGTTATCTGCCATTTCACTTTTTCTAAGAATGGTTAGATTATCAATTTCCATGTTTGTTTAAAAGTTTCCTCCTAGCACAGAATTACCTTGATAAAACTTTCAAGGCTTCCCACGTAGCTCGATGGTAAAGAACTGGCCTGCCAACACAGGAGATGAAAGACACGCGAGTTTGATCCCTGAGTCGGGAAGATCCCCTGGAGTAGCAAGTGGGAACCCCCTCCAGGATTCTTGCCTAGGGGATCCCACGGACAGAAGAGCCTGGCAAACTACAGTCCCTGGGGTCGCCAAGTCGGACGTGAATGAAGTGCCTTAGCATGCCCACAGCTTCCAGGAGCCATGCCAGAGCAGCCCAGAAGAATCACAAGTACCGCTCAGAACAGAACCCATTTGCTCCTAGTCGCTCATGTTGCTTTTTAAGCAGCAGGTCATCTGTGACCGACCTGGGGTGGCCCTCACGCAGTCTGACTTGGGAGCTGCACTGGGAGAGCCTCACTGCCCGTTCCAAAGGAAACAGATGTTATGGGGAGTGTGTGTGCTGTCACGCTTGACCTTCTCCAAGCTTGGTATGCATGGGATTCCAACCAGAAACCATGTCTTATCTCTCTGTGGTTATATTCCCATTTTGTGAGAACCATCTGCAAATTATCTTCTTTTGTTTTTTGATGCTTACAGAGAGTCTGTTTATTAGTCTGTTCAATCTTCTGGGTATCATTGAACTCAAAAATGTCATTTGCTCATAGACCAGGAACTCCTTGGATAGTATCTACTGCATCTTTGACCTTTAAATGATTGAGTGTTCTAAGCTGTCAAAATGAAAACTCAGGACATCTTTACTGGGGAGGAAAACAAAGCAACTGTGATTGGCTCTTATTTCAGTTCCCATTTTCCTTTGTGGATACAGTCAGATGGAGATGGTCTTCAAATAAAAGACAAATGATTTCTCTAGGAAGATTTGGATAGACAGGCCATGGAAACAATACCTTAAGCTGTGTGTTGCCTGTCACATAAGATTAGTTTTCTATTAGCCTGAGCCTTTTCAAAGACACTTGGCGAAAAAGCATTGCCACTCACTACAGAAAACAAAAGATTTAGGTAGCTGGCAGAAGTTAGTGCATTTGATAGACTCTTGAGGTTCCATGTATTTCATTTCCTCTACTTCTCGTCTGATTGTGCTTCAGTTTCCACTAGAGTGCTAAAGAACAAGAAATCACCCTAAGTTGGAAGGTTAGATTTCATTACCTGTGAATGCCTGTATAAACAGGGGAGACCCAGGTTAGCAATGTTACGTCAATCGCTCAGTTGTGTCCGACTCTCTGTAACCCCGTGGACTGTGGTCCATCAGGCACCTCTGTCCATGAAATTCTCCAGGCAAGAGTACTGGGGTGGGTAGCCCTGTCCTTCTCTGAAGGGTGTAAGGGGGAATCTTCCTGACCCAGGGATCAAAACCGGGTCTCCTGCGTTACAGGCAGATCCTTTACCGTCTGAGCCACCAGAGATTAGCAATACTTAGCTTAAAAGGAGAGGTGATTCCTCCAGCTCCGTTTCTGTTTTTCTTTCTCAAAATTGTTTTGGCTATTTGGGATCTGTTGCATTTCCATACAAATTGTACATGTTTTTGTTCTAATTCTATGAAAAATGCCATTGGTAATTTGATAGGGATTCCATTGAATCTGTAGGTTGCTTTGGATACTGTAGTCATTTTCACCATATTGATTCTTCCAAGTCAAGAACATGGTGTCATCTCTTCATCTGTTTGTGCTGTCGTTGATTCGGTAACCTAGATGGGTGGGATGGGGGTAAGTGGGAGGGAGAACCATAATGGAGTGGATCTAAGTGTACATATGGCTCTTTGCTTCATTGTACAACAGACACTAACACGATATTGTAAAGCAACTATGCATGCTAAGTTGCTTTAGTCGTGTCTGGCTCTGCAACCCTGTGAATTGTAACCCACCGCGCTCCTCTGTCCATGGGACTCTCCAGGCAGGAATGCCGAAGTTGGCTGCCATTTCCTACTCCAAGGGATCTTCCCTACCCAGGCACTGAACTCGGGTCCCCTTTGTCTCCAGCATTGGCGGGTGGATTCTTTACTACTAGTGCCACCTGGGAAGACCCGAGACAACTATACCCAATAAAAAAGAAGAAGAAGTGATATGTTCCCAGCACTTCTTGGGTGAGAATAGTCACTGCGTTGAACACTGGGGAGTTGAGTCTAAAGCAGATGGGTTCACTTTCCCCTTAAATCTCCAGGTAAGATGTAAAGTCAGTCTTTCACCTGCCCTGTAAAAGGCTCTATCCTACCAATGCCTGTAGGGAGCTAGAAAGATCATGGAAACAGCCTCTGTGTATTCTTCAATGCAATCAACCTTTAACTAGGTTGGCACAGGGGGGAATATTCCCAAGGATTATGAGGATGATTACTGCCCTTGAGCTGATATCAGTCTTGCCAAGGACATCCCACAAGCTCTGTCAAGACAGGCACCTGAGGGACTTCTCTGTTGGTCCACTGGTTAAGAATCTGCTTTGCAAGGCAAAGGACATGGGTTTGATTTCTGTTCAGGGAACTAAGATTCCACGTGCCAAAGAACAACTGGACCCACATGCCGCAACTAGACTTCAGAATATGAAGGTGGCGTCATGTTGCAGATCCAAAAGAAAGGTGTTTAGGTTTGAGACCTCTCTCAGCATTTAAGGCAAAAAGGCGCCTCCTCAGGGTTCAACTTTTGTACTTAATACTTGATTTTCTAGGCAAACAAAGAAAGATGGTGGCATAGATAAACCATAGGAGAAAAGAAGTGAGAAATCAATTTGCATTAGGCTTGGAATAAATCCCAGGCTCCGAAAAGCATGCCCCATTTCTGTACATTGCTGGCTTGTAAAATGACTTTCTGTTCCCTGAATTCAAGCTATCAGAGAGGCAGGACGTAATCAAGGGGAACATTCTGGGTAGTGGAGCAAAAGGTGGTTTATACATTTTTACTTTTAATTCCTTGGGCTAATTCATCCAGCAAATAATCTGTGGAAATTCAAGAGGTATTAGGCTTGAACAAATACATAGATCCCTCTCATCCAAATCAAAATCCATTTTTAGCCAAGGACGTACACAGCACAGCGATGTGGAGAGAGATTTCCAATATGTTTTGAAAATTCCATAATTTTAAGCTACTGATTTTATTAAAAATCATTCATAACTATTGTAACTGTAGCTGTCTTCCATTTGAGGTGACTGGAGGAGGTGATGAAGAGCATCTTTTCTCTGGTAACAAAATGACTTTTGGCTTCGACTTAATCAAAATGCCAGCTTGCATCCATGTAAGGGAGATAACATTTCTGAAAAATTCATTCAATTGATGAGCCTTGGCGGTACTGCAGAAGTTTAAAATCTTAACAGAAAGAATATGCTATGAACTAAAATAACTGTTTCCCCTTCATAGAATCTAGGACCACAGGAAGAATTATTGGTTTTTTAACTGAGAAATGTAAATATCATTGAAAATTTAAACTCCCAAACCTCATGCAAATTTCCCATAGAAAAATAGACTGGATGCCCTTGAAAAAAATCAGAAGCCTGCCCTCAAAGACATGAGTATATTCAACAGCTTGTGAATATACTCATGTCAGCTTCCACACCCACATTCAAGAGAGTAGATGTAATAGGTTGAGGGGATATTTGCTTTCGTAATCAATTGGATTTGGCTACCTGGCACCACAATCTTGTGAATTCCACTCCCCAGCACCACCAACCAAGAGCTGCCGTTTGCTTCTTGGATTCTGGGTCCCAGGGCTAAAACCCAACATCTATGTCTGTGCCATCAGGCCAAGCTGGCATCCACCTCCTGTCCCCTGCAGGGCCATGCGTGACCTCTATCCTTGTCATCTGAATCTAAGAACACCCTGTCCTGAAGCAACACCATATGTGTAGGCATATACCCCCATTCCATCTCCACAAGGAGACTTTACTGTCAGCTCAATAGAACATCATTAATGAAAACCTCAGCCCTCTAATAGGTGATGGCCAGGCTGTTGAGTGAGGCATCCCAGGAAGTCCCACCCACAGGCCACATGCAATGCTCAAGTCCTTCAAGGCACTCCCAGCCTCCACTGCAGTGACACCAGCTCCTCTGTCCTGCTAGGTCTCTTCTCCAGGATCCTCAGTTCTGGGGCACTCTTTCCTGGCCCTAAGAGCAAGCCCCGAATCCCTGTTTTATTACACCTTCTTTTGGTTTGCAAATTAACCTTAGAGAAATGGAGTTGTCCCCTACCCATCATAGAGGTTGAAAGGGAAAGAGAGGATTGCAGCCCAGGTCTCCAAAGCTAGGGTCTAGGTGGTGCACGATGAACGCCATCATCTTGGTGTACACATCCTTTGTATACAAGGCTTGAAGCAGGTTTCCTAGAATTAAGTGTGCTATTCCTACTGAAAGCCAAGACACCATTTTGCCAACAGAGCTCTGCATAGTTAAAGCTATGGTTTTTCCAATAGTCATGTATGGATGTGAGAGTTGATCATAAAGAAGGCTGAGTGCTGAAGACCTAATGCTTTCAAATTGTGGTGCTGGAGAAGACTTCTGAGAGTCCCTTGGACAGCAAGGAGATCAAACCAGTCACTCCTAAAGGAAATCAACCCCGAATATTAATTGGAAGAATTGATGCTGAAGCTGAAAGTCCAATACTTTGGCCACTTGATACTCACTGGAAAAGACCCTGATGCTGGGAAAGATTGAAGGCAGGAGGAGAAGCAGGTGACAGAGGATGAGATGGTTGGATGGCATCACTGACTCCACGGACATGAGGTTGAGCAAGCTCCGGGAGATAGCCAACAGATGGACCTATTTGACAGATAGCCAATAGTTGGTGTGCTGCAGTCCACAGGGTCGCAAAGAGTCAGACACGACTGAGCCGCTGAACAACCACAATGCCATTCCTGTAACCCTAAGCACGCAGGTTGGGGGAAAATACTTGAGCATCTGAGGTTGTTTTTTGTGCTTTCCTGAGCTATGTCTAGCCACTCCACTGATAAGATCAGCCCTTGATGTGCACCCAAGCCTCAGGGACGGTCAACCAGCAAAGCCACCTGACGGAAGCACTCAGAATGGAGAGAGGGCCCGCCAGGGAGGAGGGCAGGGGAGCCGGCGCTGCGGTGGCGGCGGGGCAAGGCCGCCCAGGAGCGCAGACAGCGGTGCCTTTCCACGGAGAAGAACGTTCCCGGCTGTGAGATGACAGGGCCCGCGGGTGGGTTGGAGGGAAGGCCTGTTGCCTCTGGACGCCCTTTGGAATTGAGCCGAAGTGTGTGAACACAAAGGGAAAATAATCCCCTGTGGGTGACGTCAAGGAGCGCCCTGAGGAGAGGGGCGAGGGTAAAGCTTCCTGCTGCCCGGGTCCCAAGAACACAGGCTGGTTTGGGCATCAGTTCCTTCTGCAGCCAGAAGCGAGCCTCTTTTTTTTTTTTTCCTTTTAAGTGCTGGGTCTTCGCTGCTGCGCAGGGCAGGCTTCCCTCTAGCCGCGGCAGGTGGAGCTCCTCCTTGGGGCGGTGCGTGCGCTTCTCATTGTGGTGGGGTCTCTTGTGGCAAAGCACGGGTTCTCGGGCACACGGGCTTCAGGAGCTGAGGCTCCCAGGCTCCAGAGCACAGGCTCAATAGTTGTGGCACAGGGGCTTAATCTTCCCAGGTCAGGGATCGAACCCGTGTCTCCTGCATTGGCAGGTGGTTTGTTTACCCATGAGCCACCAGGGAAGCCCAGAAGCTTGGCTCTTAGGTCCATCTGTTCGGCCCGTGTGTGTGCTCAGTTGTTTCAGGCATGTCTGACTCTATGCAACCCCATGGAGTGTAGCCCGCCAGGCTCTTCTATCCATGGGGATTCTCCAGGCAAGAATGCTAGAGAGGGTTGCCATGTCCTTTTCCAGGGGATCTTTCTGACCCAGGGATTGAACCCCAGTCCCCTGCATCTCAGGGAGATTCTTTACCATCTGAGCCACCAGGGAGGGACAGACAATTCTTAAGAGAAACAGAAAGGAACTCAGCGGGGAGCACAATCTGATACACAAACTAATGCACCCACCCAGGACCACGTCTCCTGTAGGTGGCTACAAACCCCTGAAGGTAATACTCCTCTGCCTTCTCATCCCAGGGCCAGGTGTGAAGCAACTTGGAACCACCCTTATCACCCAGAGTTCTCCTACGTCATTTGAGCTCCCTGCTACAAAGCCGTCTGGCCTTTCCCATGCAAACCCCGATAGAAGCCGGTTGTGACCTGCCCTTGACCTCGCTGCTCTCTGCTGCCTCCCCGCCCTCTCCGGTCCTCTCTACGTGGTTTGCGCTGCACGCCGCATACACCATGGGCCTCAAGGACCTTCAAGTCCATAACACACTTGATTTTTCCCTGAGACTCATGGCCACACCTGACTGCCCATCTCATAAAACAATACAAAGCAATCTAAGGATGGGATGAGAGAAATCACATTTCTTCACTGCAAAAGAAGTGCCCCCGAGGGAAGAATGTACTATGTTTCAGTCCAGATTTTTTTAGAGGGGAAGGAGTGCCTTCTTCCACTGCGGAGATTCACCGTCCAGCCCTGTGCATGGAGGACCGCCACGTTCTGAGCCTTGCAGCCTCAGAGATCATCACTAAGCCTGATGCAGCAGCTGGTGGTGGAATACGGCAGGCTGCGCTCACGGCTGCAGCCTGTGGGCCTGGGGAGCCCCGAGGGTCAGCCCCATGGCGGGGAGCACGCATTTAGGGGAAGCGCATATTCAGTGATGCCTTCCTAGGAAGCAGATCTAATGCGTGTGGACTGAGAGGCAACAGGATGGCCAGGGCCCAAAGGTCAGTGGCCGAGGATTTGGGATTGTCCACCAGAGTGGGACACCGGCTGTGCTCGGAGGGAGGCCCCCAGCGACTGTGGGCAGGGACTCAGCAGGGCTGAGGGAGGGTAGTGTAGGAGGAAGGACTCGGGGGGCTTTCGTGTTCCTTCTGAGCCACATACTGAGAGGCTGACAAAGATAGGGGAATACAGAGCTGGGCAGTTCAGGAGAGGCTGGACTTCCCTGGTGGTCCAACGGACAGGAGTCCGCCTGCCATCACAGCAGTCGCGGTTCGATCCCTGGTCCGGGAGGATCCCACGTTCTGCATCACAGCCAAGCCCACACACCACAACTACTGCAGCCACGCGCCCTGGACACTGAGCTCCGAAACGAGAGAACCCACGGCCCTGAGAAGCCGGCCTGCACCCAGGGAGCAGCCGCCGCTCACTGCAATTAGAGAAGAGTCCGTGTGGCAGCAGAGACCCAGCACAGCCAAAAACAGATGAACACAAACAATACACGCCTTGAAAAGCGAGGTGAGTGAGGGCAGCAGGTAGACGCCGAGGAGGGTGGTCACTCACATCCAACAGGTCCGGACAAAAGCAACTGAGCCTGTGTGTGGAGCTGGGCTTCAGGACGGGGCACCAGACTCTGGGCGGACAAGGGTTGCGTACTATCCCCAGCCTGAACATAAATGCTTAGTGCCTGCACTTTACCTCCGTGGATTTCTTTAATTTCCTTCCAAAGCCTGCAAACTAGGTATTAATACCATCCCCATTTTGAGGATGAAGAATTTTTTAACATTTATTTTATTAGAGTATGGTTGATTTATAATGTGTTAATTTCTGCTGCACAGCAAAGTGATTCCATTACACACACACACACACTTTTTTTTTAACAAAAACTTATTGGAGTGCAGTTGATTTACAGTGTTGTGTTAGTTTCTGCTGTACAGCAAAGTGAACCAGTTATACGTACACATGTATCTGCTCTTTTCTAGATTCTTTTCCCATATAGGTCATTACAGAGTATTGAGTAGATCCCTGTGCTGTAGAATAGGTCTTTATAGCTATCATTTTACATAGAGTAGTGTGTATAGGGGAGGGATAAATTGGGAGATTGGGGCATATATTTTTTCATATTCTTTCCTATTATATTTTATCACATATATTGAATGTAGTTAACTGGGCTTCCTTCATAGCTCAGTCGGTAAAGAATTTGCCTGCAATGTAAGAGGCAATTCCTGGGTCGAGAAGATCCCCTGGAGAAGGAAACGGCAACCCACTCCAGTATTCTTGCCTGGATAATCCCATGGACAGAGGAGCCTGGCGGGCTACAGTTCAGGGGTCTCAAGAGTCAGACACGATTTAGCGACTAAACCACCACCACTTGTGCTATAGACGAGGACCTTGTTTATCCATTCTATACATAAGAGTTTGTAAAGGATAAAGAAGGCCTTCGCTGGTGGCTCAGCGGTAAAGAATCTGCCTGCGATGCAGGAGACTCGGGTTTGATTCCTGGGTCAGGAAGATCCCCTGGAGGAGGGCATGGCAAACCACTCCAGTGTTCTTGCCTGGAGAATCCCATGGCAGGATCCTGGCAGGCTTACAGCCCATAGGTTTGCAGAGCTGCATGCATGCAAGCGATAAACAATTAAAGCTTAACTAGTTTGGTAGATTTATCTGGAGTCAAAAAGAAAGCCAACACGGAGGGGAAAAGGACTATAAAAAAGTCAGCTCCTTCCAGAGATAAAGTTCTAAGCTTTAATGAGGAAAGGAGCTGTTGGCAGAAGAAGGGTGAAGGTGGTTCTTTGAATTTGATCTCATCAAAAAAAAAAAAAAAAAAAAGAGGAGACTCAGTCACTAGGACAGGGGAGCTTGTTCAGAGCAGCACCGGGTACTTGGCTGAATTCTTTGGGATGTGTTTTTGAGCCACTCAGGAACAGTCGGGATTGACCCATCTCAGAACATGCAGCTGATGGGCGTGTGCATGGGGTCCAGTCCCCTAAGCCCCAGGCACCGGGAAAATTCACAGGAGGGTAATCTAGGCAGATGATTCCACTGAAAGCTGATCCATCCCCAAGCTCAGGAGGTCAGCAAAGAGGAACAGAGAGGAAGGGAGGGGTGACCAACAAGCTGAAAAATCTTTCCCAGAAAATCGAGGCCAAGAGTCAACAAAAATAGATTTTAATCCACACAGAACTCTCCGTGAAAGTAATAAAAGTTTGTTGAACTGGAGAGATTCCATCACTGAAGTCCAGTGTTCAATTCTGGATGTTCTGCTTTTCAAGAGAAGTCATGGCAGTAGTGAAGAATTGGTACAGGAGACCTCGGAAAACAATGGAAGAAGCAGGAGATATTCACTCGTGGACTCAAAAACACCTTGCTGTTCTTCAGTGGCTAAGTCAGTCATGTCCAACTCTTCGTGAACCCATGGACTGCAGCATGCCAGGCTTCCTTGTCCTTCACTGTCTCCCAAAGTTTCTCAGATTCATGTCCACTGAGTCAGTGATGCCATCCAACCATCTCATCCTCTGTCGTTCCCTTCTCCTCCTGCCCTCAATCTTCCCCAGCATCAGGGTCTTTTCCAATGAGTCAGTTTTCCCCATCAGGTGGTCAAAGTATTGGAGCTTCAGCTTCAGCATCAGTCCTTCCAATGAAATTCAGGACTGATTTCCTTTAGGATTGGCTGGTTTGATCTCCTTGCAGTCCAAGGGACTCTCTGGAGTCTTCTCCAGCACCACAATTTGAAAGCATCAAGTTCTTTGGTACTCAGCCTTCTTTATGGTCCAACTCTCACATCTGTACATGACTACTGGGAAAGCCATAGCTTTGACTCTACAGAATATTGTCAGTAAAGTGCTATCTCTGCTTTTCAATCTGTTGTCAAGGTTTGTCATAGCTTTTTCCTCCAAGGAGCAAGCATCTTTTAATTTCATGGCTGCAGTCACCACCCGATTTAGAATCTGGAACAATCTGGCGAAGAGCAAGGCTGCTGATTCAGAGAAGGGATGGGCACTTGAGAAATATACATATCGAAGGAGTTCCTGAATCTGTCAGCAAGTTGGACTAGGCAACTCTGAAGGCTTCTTTTCATACAAAGATTTAAAGGTTTTTATGGTGTTTTTCACTAACTAGTAAATAGCACTTCATGAAATGAACAGCTTTATGAAATGAACAATGGTGAAAGACAGTCCAAGAGGATTAAAAATGAAGTGTGAGAAAGACCTCATCTTCTCATTAAAGTAAAAACAGTTGGGTCTACTTTTTAATTTTTAATCATTATGAGCCATACTTTCATGCCATTAGGGAAGATCAAACTGGCCCGTGTTTTGGTACTGCTTATGCCCTTGTTCATTGCGTCAGCTTTTTAGCTGATCTGTTTTTACTTTTATTTTGTATTTCTGTGTGTGTCCTAAATTAAAAAAAAAATCCCAGGCCAAATCATAGATTTTTCTTAAGAGAAAAATAAGGGGAAGCCAGAATCATGGCTGACAGGGAAGCTCCAAAGGCAGGAGATGCTTCTGGATCTGTTAGTCTTGTGTTCCAGGCTGCTTATTTGCGCTCTCCTTGCTAAGTCGTGTCTGACCCTTTGTGACCCCATGGACCGTGTGCCCCCTAGGCTCCTCTGTCCATGGGATTCTCCAGACAAGAATACTGGAGTGGGTTGCCATTTCCTCCTCTAGGACATCCTCTCCTCCCAGGGATGGAGCCAGAGTCTCTTGCATTGGCAGGTGGATTCTTAAGGCTGAGCCACGAGGGAAGCTGGTTCCAGGCTTTCCTGCAGTGCACGTGTGAGGGCTCGTGCAGGGAAACCAACTTCAGGTTTTGATGGTTTGAGTCCCAGAAAGTCTTTATCAGGTACTTTTCACAACCTGTTATTCTATTTGTATTATTTATGTAATACAAACAAATGAGTGTCTTTATCTGAATCATTTAGATTTGACTTTTGGAGTCTGACAGATTTCTATGGGGATCTCACTCTACCACTTACCTATGTGAGTTCTGACCAATTATCTTACCTCTTTTTCATCCCCGGCCCTTTAAAAGAATACTGATGGGAATGAAATCAGGTCACATTATAAAATGATAGGTGTGCCCCAAGTGTCAGTGGCTTTCACCTGGACCAAAACAGGAACTTTGCCTTGGCTGATTGGAAGCAGTCACGGTGGTCATGATGGGAGTAGAGGCTTTTGATGGTTTGTTTTTTATTAATTGGAGAATAACTGCCTTACAGTGTTGTGTTAGTTTCTGATGTACAACAAAATCATCTACATGGATACACGTCTCCTCCCTCTGGGGCCTCCCACCCCGCCGCCCCCCAATGCCACGGCTCTGGGTCGCCGCAGAGCACTGAGCTGAGCTCCCGGGCCACTCAGCCGCTTCCCACCAGCTCTCTCTTCACACACAGTGGCGTGCATGTCAGTGCCGCTCTCCCAGTTCCTGCCCCCCTCCCACTCCCTGGCTGTTCTCTACGTCTGCGTCTCTACCCCTGAGGGGCAGTCGTTTTGATTTTTAAAAAGATCAAAACGTGAAATGCCTGATTTGTCTTCATTAAATCACATGCACACAAAATGTCCCTGACCTATACTCTTGACCCTCTTGACCCTTGACCTTCCTCTTGACTCTCATCACCCCTCATGCCAGCCCCTCCTGCATACCTCCCTGGACCCCAGCTGCACCACTGAGAAGGTTGGCCTCATCAGAGAGGCACAGCCCAGCCCTGGAATGTGGGCGTCTGGAAGCGGCCAGTGAAATACTGCTGATTGGAACATCATGTGAGTAGCGGGTCGAGGCTCATGCAAACTGCCAGGACCAAGGGGTGGAGGTGGAATGAACTGGGAGGTTGGAACTGACACATATACATTATTGACACTGGAGATCAAGCCAGCAAATCCTAAGGAAAGCAACCCCTAATATTCACTGGAAGGATTGATGCTGAAGCTGAAGCTCCAATACTTCAGCCACCTGATCTGAAAAGCTGACTTGTTGGAAGAGCTGACTCCTTGG
>SJYV01021962.1:29141-42133 GCA_006410875.1 Neotragus pygmaeus | reverse complement strand
GTCTATGTTCGATGCAGGATGCAGGATGCTTGGGGCTGGTGCATGGGGATGATCCAGAGAGACGTTGTGGGGTGGGAGTTGGGAGGGGGATTCAGGATTGGGAGCTTGTGTACACCTGTGGTGGATTCATGTCGATGTATGGTAAAGCCAATAGAGTATTGTAAAGTAAAATTTAAAAAATAAATAAATAAATTTAAAAAATTAACAAAACAAAACAAAACCTTGATTTAGAGACCTAGTACATGCAAATACATAACCCAAACTTGTTTCTTTATGAGCCAAGTTTGAGTTCTTTGGTGATGTTAGTGGACAACATGTGTCTACAATCTTGGAATAGAAGTAGTCTTTGAACTCAGCTATTGATTTCTAAAGTCCATTTTTTTCTTTTCTTCTTGATACAACAATCAAAAGTGATGAAACTATTACTTCCGTTGGAAGCTCTTTTTTTGTGATTAAGTGAAGATAGTTCTCCCCTTTCTGGCCATGGAGGGACAGGGGACATGGCATAGACCAAGCAGGTCAGAATAACCTGTCTTATCTCCCCTGGCCACTTTGTTCAGTGATCAGCATTTGAGCTTGTAACTTATTCAGGCTGATCAGAGCCTCTCAAGGTTTTTTTTGTTTATTTTTGGTTTTTGTTTTTTAGCTTAGAGTTGTTAGGGAAGGCTCTACAAAACAAAAATCCATTAGCCTCTAAGTGTGAGATACAGGGGTTACCACAAATGATCATCTTATTTATTTTGAAGATGCCAAAGAGAAAGCCAGCAGAAACAGAAAGTTCTAGGAGATGGCCAAAGAGGCAGTACCCTCTGTCTAGCCATGCTCGAAACCCCAGGACCTGGCTCCTTTGCTTTGGCCACCTGATGCGAAGAGCCAACTCAAGATACCCTGATGCTGGGAAAGACTGAGGGCAGGAGGAGAAGGGGATGAGAGAGGATGAGATGGTTGGATGAAATCATTGATTCAATGGACATGAGTTTAAGTGCCGGGAGATGGTGAAGGGCAGGGAAGCTGGGCGGGTTGCAGTCCATGGGGTCATAGAATTGGACACAACTGAGAAAATGAACAACAATGGTATGAATTAATACACAAGTGCCTTTTCTTCCCAAGACAGTGGGTTTTCTACTACTGGTAATCTAATGAGTCAAATTTGACACTGTAACACAAAAAAGGAATAATTTCTTTTAAATCTGAAACCAAGAATTTGTCTTGTTTCAGATAAAGGATAATATAGGAGACATGAATTTGTATTTGAACTAGCTAAGATAAAGAATTCAACATAGCAACACAGATAAAAAATATTTTTTCAAGAGACTAATACCACAACCACACAAAAAAGTATTTCTGTATGCATTTGGCTAGGGATTCCACTTATTACATAACCAAGGAAATGGAATAATTATAACTTCATTTGGTGGGGCAGTCTAGGCAGGTCTAGATATTCCCATGCGAATGGTCAGGAAGGTAGAGAAATACAAGGAAGAGAGAATGTGGAACCAGTTAGATATTAGTAGGAAATTCTAGTCTATTACTTAGACAATTATAAAACTCTCTTTTATTGGCAATAATGGCTTTCAATCAGAGAAGGCAATGGCACCCCACTCCGGTACTCTTGTCTGGAAACTCCCATGGACGGAGGAGCCTGGCAGGCTGCAGTCCATGGGGTCGCTGAGTCAGACATGACTGAGCGACTTCATTTTCACTTTTCACTTTCACGCATTGGAGAAGGAAATGGCAACCCACTCCAGTGTTCTTGCCTGGAGAATCCCAGGGATGGCAGAGCCCAGTGGGCTGTCGTCTGTGGGGTCGCACAGAGTCGGACACGACTGAAGCGACTTAGCAGCAGCAATGGCTTTCAATATCTTCTATGCCCTATGCACATCAAATATCTCTATTTCTTGTAACAAGTCTATGTATTATTAATTCTATTTTACAAGAAGGGAACTGAGGCTTAGAAAGTTGGTAAAGGCCATAGAGCTAAAGAATAGAAGTAGAATTTGAACTCATAGCTTTTGATTTTTAAAGTCCAGTGTTTTCTTTGCTTCTTGACACACCAACCTACTCCCTTGGAACAAGGATACCAGAGAGTGCAGTGACTCAATACATTGACCTCATCAGGTTCCAGCAGAAGATCTTGAAGTGGGCAGGAAGATCATTGAAATGGCAGTCTTGCTTTTGGATATATCCTTTAATTAAAAGAATATGTCTGCTAAAGGTGACCAGCTTAGGCAATGGACTGTGGAGCCAGGCTTCCTGGATTCAAATTATGGCTCCAGCACTTGCTAGTTGTGACATCCTGGATAAACTGTTTACCTCTTTGTATTTCAGATTCCCTATTTTTAAAAAGGGGCTATTAATACTATATGGACTTCCCAGGTGGCCCTAGTGGTAAAGAACCTACCTGCCAGTGCAGGAGATGTAGGAGATGCAGGTTGGATCCCTGGGTCAGGAAGATCCCCTGGAGGAGGGCATGGCAGCCCACTCCAGTTTTCTTGCCTGGATAATCCCCATGGACAGAGGAGCCTGGTGGGCTACAGTCCATAGGGTCACACAGAGTTGGACACAACTGAAGCGACTGAGCATGCATGTGTTAATACTATATAGCTCTTAGGACTTTTATGAGAATAAAATATGGTAATGTTTGTAAAGCCCTTCAAGAGCATTGGGTGCATAGTAAGCACTACATAAATGTCTATTAATAAAATAACTTTATTATTAATTTACAGAAGGTGTAAGTATTGTTTTAATATTAGAGTATTTTTTACCTTTGAATTGGTTCCTCCAAGTGAGGATTTGTCAAACTTGACATTATTTTCTTTTCTGTTTTTAAATGGTAGAGGTATGTAATTCTTTGTTTATTTTTTCGACACTACTTTCATTTTGGCCTGGATTGCACTTCGATGTGGGGGCTGACCTGCGTATTCCAGGATCCTGAGCAGCACCCCTGGTGTCTACCCACTAGGTGTCAGTAGCACCTCCCCCATGTGACGGCTAAAATTATCTCCAGACACGGACCAGTTTCCCAATCGCGATGGCGAAATCGTCCCCTTTGAGAATCCTTGCTCTCCGCGTAGGAGTTAATAGCTATAAGCCCCGGATTTGTATACCATTATTAGCACTGACCAAGTTATAAAGTGGAGCCAATGACTCCTATCACCACTGCTACTCCAGACGTTTCAAAGTCAAAACCCAGTAACTTGTTAGAAAAGTTCTTGGAAGGAATAAGATCTTGTGGCCAGCTTGCTCTGAAGCCTGCAGAATTTCACCACCCTGCTAATATGGCCGTTTCTGTATTCAGCGTGCTCTGGTCGGTCCCTGTCTGTGCGTTTCCCCTGGGCGCCCTTCTTTGGGCAGCGCTGCCGCGTGTCTACCAGTAGGTGGTATCCATGAATAATGGGATCCACAGCCTTTCCTTCGCAGGCGTGCTCAGATTACCTCTCCCACTGGCTGTGCTGAGCTCCCTCCGTAGGGATAGCCTACTTCTTTCCTCGAACTTGCGGAGGCGGGAGGGGGGGGGAGGAGTTTTCAAACAGAATTTTGCCTCTCCTTATTGTGAAGGAGCTTTGCCACACTTTATAGAGCAGCAGATATTATGTATGCGTAACTCTACGATGTGAGTTGGATACCCTGACTTGTAAGAATATTAGAGGCAATTCTTTGCTGGCTATTTAGAATTCTGCTACTTTGGGTATCCAGATTGTGTTATTTCAGTCTCCTTCGCTGACCACGAATTACTGCATCCACAGTTCCATGTGTCGATATGGGGACTGGCTTAAGAAAATAAAAAAAGAAGACTGAATAGTACTTTTACCTAGTGCATTTTAAATGCACGTAAAATCACACTGTCTCTTCTACTCGTATATCACAGTCAGACTGTTGAAGCATTCCAATTCTAGTAATAAATTATAAGCTTATAGAAGTAAATTGTATGCCATTTTCATTTTCATATGTCACAGGGCATTTAAAGGTTTCAAATTTCAGAAAGATGTATATTAGATAGTAATATTATAGTTTATAAAATTTTAGTATATTACATTTTAGTCCGTCCTTATGCAACAATCTGAATCTACCACATCTGCCTTCTCTGGATTTTAAATTCTGATTCTTCATTCATCATCATGGAGGAAGCTACATTCCCTTTATTACATGGCCTGAATAGATCAGACTTGCTCTTTGGAAAATGGATACAGGAAACCTTCAGAAATAACGTTGTCATTTATGAGCCAAAAAGGCAGAATTAAAAGCAAAAATTTTTCTGGGAAGTAAAGTGAGGATTAATCTTCAAAGAAAAGTTGAAGGGTGGCTTTCTAAATTAATTTATTTCATCGGACACATTGGAAGGATTTTGCTGTTTCACTTCTCTCGGGCCACTTCTACACTTGTTATAAAATCAGGATGAGTCTATCATTGCCTCCAGCTTTTCAATCTATATCTGACCTTGTGTTCCAATCAATATTATACTGATTGGTATTAATATTGCAGAGAGCTAAAATGACTGGTTCAACGGCATCTTGGTTTGATCAGTTGTTAGGTATAGATCTAGTGTTAAGATTTCTGTTACTCATGAAATCATGATCAAACAAATGACCCCCTGGTAGAACTTGGACAGTTTAGTAATAATAGATTATCCTCAGTTAGTAAAATAAAGTGAGGCTTTACTAAACAATATGCACCAGGAAGTTCTAGACATATTTTTATTTTAAAAATTATTAGAAGTTTGGAAAATACTTTTTAATAATATTTTAAAGATTTATTTACATTATGATAAATTTGATCCATCTATCTTCATTATCATCATTCATCCTTCAGTCATAATGTTTTACTATATATATATATGTATTTAAATCATTGCTGGAAATCTCTATGTGTATCATCTTCATCTCATTTCTATTTATCCTTCTCTAATCATTTTCCAGAATATAGTGCTTATCATACCATGTAAGTTTTTACTGCATATACTGTTATTCTGCTTGTTTTATAATAAATGTTCTCATACTCAGTATTTCCTCTAATAACTTGTTTTTTAATTCAAATTAAGCTTAGTGAGATTCATCCATGTTGATGCAGCTCTTACATAGATGGGTAGAGTGCAATTTGTTTATCCATCTTTCAACTGAAGGATATTTAGGTTGTTTATAGCTTGCCTTTGTTACTGAAAGGGCTGTAATGAGCATTTGTGTGCATGTGTGAGAGGGTCTCCAACAGAGATTTGCTAGATTATAGGAAATGCATCTTCAAATTTATCATACATTCTCCAAATTGTTCTTAAACTCATACTTCCTTCAGCCATGTATGAGAGTTCTTCTTATTCCATAATATCATTAGTTATTGGTATTATTAGACTCCATCTTGCTTATCTTTTACCAATTGAGGATTATGAAATTGTATCTTATTGTGGTTTTATGTTGCATTTATCAGGTCAACAGCTTATTGCCTTACATTTATTTGCTATTGAGTTTTGCTTTTCTGAAGAATTTTGTGTTTATATCCTTTTGTTACTTTTTTCTCTTTGGTCATTTGACTCTGTTCTTATTGATTTACAGAATCTCTCCTACCTTAACTCCTACCCCCATCTTCCAATGTTTTATTTTGTTATTTGTAACATCACAATTTTTATATGTTATTTTAAAAACAATTAGAGTTAAATTTTATTTTCCTCATAAGAAAAAGTTACTTTTTCTTCAGTATTAAATCTCTCAAGTATTCGAATGATATACACAAATATAAGAAATTTAAGACAAATGAAAAGAAATTACATGTATACAAATTACTATCAATATAGATTTTATATTCTTTATAATTTCTTTTCTTTTCTGTATAAATAACATCAAAATTTGCCTTTAGCTTGGTTAGTAAATCACATTACTTTTAACCTGTATTTTAGGGAAACAGTGCACTGCAAAAATCTTTTAAATCATTAACAGTTGTTTAATAGTTTAATGAATATATTATTTTAATCCCCGAAACCTAGGTCTTTTAGTAATATTGCTTGGTAACTCAGCAGTATTTAAAGTTCCCTGAATTTCAGTTTCCTCACTGTAAAATGAGAAGGACCAAGAAAGAAAATCATGAAATGTCCCCACTAACTTTAACATTCTGTATTAGAGACTCACACAGACTTTCTGAGTGTAAAACACCTGTGACTATTCTCATTTCCATTTTAGCTTCTCACATGCTTTCTTATTCTTTCTCAGGGCCCCAGAGATCCAAACTATTCTTATTCCTTTTCTGAACTATGGCCCATCTAGTATTGTGACTCTAAAATTACATATTTCGAATCTCTGGGAGCCTGTAGAGTCACTGGAGTTATAAAGAAAATGTAAATCTTAAAATGCATCAGATATTTCCTATAGATTAAAAATGGCTCACATGTATGCACTTCAATTTTTCAAATACAAAAGGATGCTCCTATGATTAGTAAAAATTTTTTGCAGGGCATTTATTTTCCCTAATGGATTATGTACAATTTAATTTGTGATTTACAGATCAAGGAAAAGGTAAAAGATTTTTGTCATTCTGTGTTTTATGGACAGTATAATTAAAACAAAAGCTAATCTGTTGTGAAGATATTTGGAAATTTTGGTTTTTGATAATGTTAGGAATACTAACCGTTCTTATACTATTTCATTCTATTTCTTTTTTTTTTTCAATATGAGTTTCTTCTGAAAATAAATATATATATCAGGTTTTGGTAAGGCTTTCTGGAAAATTACTATAGGAAAAAAAAAGGTAACGGCTTGATATCCTCTGTGCCCGATGGCCTTTATATGCACCTTTACTTTTTACACTTTTGACACTACATCTAATTGAGTGTATCTGCCTTCTTTACTGTGGTTTTTCCTGGTAGTTCAGATGGTAAAGAATCTGCCTGAAATGCAGGAGACCTGGGTTTGCTTACTTGAAGATAATAATTGTTGCTTACTTACTATTGATTTCTCCATGATACCTAACATGTCATTGTGCATAGCTAGTACATGCTTAATAAAAATTTTTTATATTGAATTGAATGATTCTGTGATTCTACTGGGAGACTGGTAATAGATCAGAAACAGTGAGTAGTCACCTATTCTGGGAAAGCGGGAATGACCAAAGGACATGTTTCCTGATTAGAATATCATTCAATAAATATCAGTATTCTGGGCTGCCTCAAGGACCATCCTGATACTCAAGGAAGTCCAAGGATTCTTCATCTATTTTTCTTGAGTTTTGCCTGATTAGCTGATTAGATGAGGGCAGTGGGGTTGGGGCGGGGCTTGGTTGTCAAGTTTGCCAAACAAACGTTAGACGTGGGAAATTTGTTACATTTGTTTAATACTCTACAGCTTTCAAAATGCTTTAATTACTATATATTTTGTCAGGTATTGTATGTATATTTTATGGGAAGCTTATATTTACATATTTCTGAACTAGATTGATGTATAAGAAATTAAGGGTGGAGGAGTTCCAGAGGATTCCTTGGGTCTTTGATGGTGCCAATAGCCTAACAAGTCTAAATGTAGTTCCACAAAACGTATAAAGGGAAGACTTATTGAATGATTGGGCTTCCCTGGTGGCTCAGAGGTTAAAGCATCTGCCTCCAATGCAGGAAACTTGGGTTCAATCCCTGGGTCGGGAAGATCCCCTGGAGAAGGAAATGGCAACCCACTCCAGTATCCTTGCCTGGAGTATCCCATGGACTGAAGAGCTTGGTAGGCTACAGTCATGGGGTCACAAAGAGTCGGACATGACTTCTCTTTCACTTATTGAATAATTGAGTAGTGATGGTTTAATGAAAAGCAGGATGACTGAGTTAACATTTTGTCAGATATTCAAAATATCTCTAGGATCCATTCTTTTTCTTCCAGAAGGTCTGCATTCTTCAGGCCCTGGCTCACTTTATAGGTTTCTTAGTGGTGTCTCCTCCTCTTATGTGTGTTCTTGTAATGAATTCGTCTCTCATGTTGTTGCTAGTCATCTTTTAAAGACAGGACTCCTCATTTCTGTTCCCTGTTTGGAAACCTCCAATCGTTGTCCCCACTCTGGCAAATGAAGTATAATTATATTAGTTACATGTGGGGAGATGTAGTTAGGGTTTCTCAATAACATTTCTCATGATCCTTCTAAGTTGCCTAAGGGACCTAGATCTGTTTTCCAGTGGGAGAAACTGTCAATATCTCCAAGGGGTTGACACTGGCGTTTTCCTAGTACTTTTCTGAGCAGCTGGCACTTAAATCCAGGCTTTTTAATGTCAAAGAAGTTTATTTTAACCCAGACTCTATGAAGATTAGTTCATCTTTTGCCATAAAAAATAAAGTCAATGTGGGAATGGGGCAGGGAGGAAGAACAGTCACATGCCATGTCCCGCTATACCCTGTTTCCAGGGACTATCTCCAAAGGATGCCATAGGATGCTAAGAGATGGAGAATCTTTGAAACCATTGCATTTCTGTCCATGAGTTTGGCCCATATTTAAGCCCTTTACAATACTCAAGGAAAATGAGATTCTTGACTGTGTACTTCAAATATGCCTTTCTCCCTGTTTTCATGTTTTTTTTTTTCCTGTTTTATTCCAAGCTGTTTGCTGTTCCTCTCATATTCTGCACATTTATACTCTAATTACTTACATTCACAGTATCTTTTCTAACTTGTTTGCCAGGCAGTCCTACAGTCTTGGTCATCATAACAGTTAAACAGAGCTGTGCCATAGAGCCATTGGTTGCCTACCACACTAACACCCCATTTCTGATTTTTTTTCATCTAAAAAAATTATCTTTGTAAGCGTACCAATTGGTTGATGGCTTAACCATGAAAAAATGATTTATTTACACTGATATGGGCAACTGTGTTAGTGGGAGAAGAAACAGGTCTACAGTATCACAGAGTTTTTAATATACATGTTTGAATATACATGTTTATACAAAACTCCAACCCTCTATTTGTTTGATATATATATATATATTCTAACAGGTTACTAGTCAGCTTTCACTGGGTTGTCGATACAAACTGTCCCCCAAAATGCTTCCTAGAGCTGCCTACTTGACATGTTCAAATTAGATTTATAATTCAAATCACTGAACTATCATGTCATTATAGAATAAAGAATAGTCTAGTATCTGAGGATATTTGGTTTGAGAAAGAACTTTATGCAGTTCTTTCTTGCTAATAATTCTTATGCTGCTGCTGCTGCTGCTGCTGCTAAGTCGCTTCAGTCGTATCCAACTCTGTGCGACCCCATAGACGGCAGCCCACCAGGCTCCCCCGTCCCTGGGATTCTCCAGGCAAGAACACTGGAGTGGGTTGCCATTTCCTTCTCCAATGCATGAAAGTGAAAAGTGAAAGTGAAGTCTCTCAGTCGTTCCAACTCTTAGCGACCCTGTGGACTGCAGCTTACCAGGCTCCTCTGCCCATGGGATTTTCCAGGCAAGAGTACTGGAGTGGGGTGCCATTGCCTTCTCTGAATCCTCATACTACTAAGTAGCTTCAGTAGTGTCTGACTCTGTGTGACCCCGTGGACTGCAGCCTACCAGGCTCCTCTGTCCATGGGATTTTCCAGGCAAGAGTACTGGAGTGGGGTGCCATTGCCTTCTTCTGTAACTGCATAGTGATACACCAATTCAACTTACTGCTAGGCTAGATGATAATTATCCAAATATGTGCAGATTGTATTATGCTTCTTTGATGAAAGTTATATAAAAACTCAGGTATTTACCTTCCATTGTACCTTATATGTTGCTGTTCTGTGGCTAAGTTGTGCCTGACTCTTTGCAACCCCATGGACTGTGACCCTGCAGGCTCCCCTGTCTATGGGGTTTTCTAGGCAAGAATACTGGAGTGGGTTGGCCATTTCCTTCTCCAAGGAATTTTCTGGACCCAGAGATCAAACCCATGTCTCCTGCCTTAACAGGCTCTTTATTATTGAGCCACCGGGGAAGTATCTTATAAGGATGCCAACAAAAAAAACCCGTGGGGTATATTCAGTGTTAAGGATAGGGTATGAAGTGACTAGTTTGGTTGAAACATGAATTAACTGTAGGAGAGAACAAGAATAAGTAGAGAGACTATGGTAAGCAGAAAAAGATGGCCCCAAGCATTCTTCTTATCTGGTGTACTCATACCTTTTTCCAGTTGTTCAAATACAAAATTTTGGTACTTTTGCGAAGATATTTGATGGATGAATTGAAGCCTCAAATCTGTTAACCTTAAGATAAACAGATTGTCTTTGTGGTTCTGATTTGACCTTGAAATCACCTAAAATCAGTGAATTTTCTTCAGTAAATTGAAGAAGAGGTCCAAGAAATTCAAGGCAAAATAAGGATTTGATGTGCCATTGATGACTTGAAACTGGAAAGAAAGGAATGAAGGAAGCTTCTAGGAGCTGGATGACAGGGAGCAAGGAAGGAAATGGAAATCCAGTTCCACAATTAGGACTGGATGAAGAACAAACTGGAATCAATATCACAGGGGGAAGTATCAATAAACTCAGATATGCAGATGACACCACTCTTATGGCAGAAAGCAAAGAGGGATCTAAAGAGCCTCTTTATGAAAGTGAAAGCAGAGTGTGGAAAAGCTGGCTTAAAACTCAACATTCAGAAAACTAAGATCATGGCATCCAGTCCCATCACTTCATGGCAGATAGATGGGGAAACAATGGAAACAGTGAGAAACTTTATTTTCTTGGGCTCCAAAAATCACTGCAGATTGTGATTGCAGCCATGAGTTTAACAGATGCTTGCTTCTTAGAAGAAAAGTTATGACAAATCTAGGCAGCATATTTAAAAGCAGACATATTACTTTACCAACAAAGGTCTGTCTAGTCAAAGCTGTGGTTTTTCCAGTGGTCATGTATGAATATGAGAGTTGGACCATAAAGAAAACTGAGCACTGAAGAATTGATGCTTTTGAAGGGTAGTGTTGGAGAAGACTACTTGAGACTCTTGAGAGTCCCTTGGACTGCAAGGATATCAAACTAGTCAGTCCTACAGGAAATCAGTCTTGAATATTCATTGGAAGGACTTATGCTGACGCTGAAGCTCCAATACTTTGGCTACCTGATGTGAAGAACCGACTCTTTGGAAAAGGTCCTAATGCTGGGAAAGATTGAAGGCATGAGGAGAAGGGGAAGACAGAGGATGCGATGGTTGGATGGCATCACCGACTCGATGGACATGAGTTTGAGCAAGCTCCAGGAGTTGGTGATGGACAGGGAAGCCTGGTGTGCTATAGTCCATGGGGTTACAAAGAGTTGGACAAGGCTGAGTGACTGAACTGATCTGAAGGAGCGTAATTCTGCCAATAACAAGAATGGACTTTGAAGTAGATTTTCCCCCAGAACCTACACATAAGAACTTGGCCTACGTGGTATTTTGGACCTTTAACGCCCTGAGCAGAGAACCTAGCTCTGCCTGCTTCAGTCTAGACTTTAGACTTACAAAACTGTGAGCAAATGAATTGGTATTGTTTTAAGACACTCAGTTTTGTGTTAAATTTGTTACTCAGCAATAGAAACTGAATGTAAAGGACATTGCAGTTATTGGAGTGACAGAAAATAGCAGCTTGGGCTATGGTGATGGGCAGTGAAGACAGAGAAGAAAAGAGACAGAAGTAAGAGATTTTTAAGAACTAGAAATGATATGGCTTTGTGACAGATTGAGGAATAAGGAAGCTGGGTTAGTTAAAGCAATCAGGGGTCTGGTTTGTCACACAGTTCATAGTTCGTCACACTTTGGAAGGCCACGGTGCTAAATGATTGTGTGATGGTTGTGGAAAGTAGTGAACATGAATAGGGCTTTACATGTGTAGAGTTTGATATACTTTTGAGACAATCAACAGGAAATGCCAATTAGGTAGGTAGTTATGAGTCATTGGTATACTAATAAGTAAGGTCATGAGCATGGATAAAATCACCAGTGGAGGGTATGGTAGAGGGTAGAACTTCAAGAATATTAATATTAAATGGCCAAGTGGGGGTCAATAAGCCCACATAGAGACAGGAAGGCAATCAGTTGTGGAGGTAAATGAAGTGTAGTGTCATGGACTCTAAGAAAACAAGTATCTTAAAGAAAAGAACATTGCCATTGTGACAGAGGCTCCTAAGATATCATGACATATTTTACTTGGAACTCATTGAATGAGGTTCTTTTGGTTACCTTGGAAAGAGCTGTAGCATGAAGTGATGGGAGCATACACCAGACAGGTGAGATGAAAAGATAGGGTGAGAAAAAGAAAGCATTAAGGATTAAAAAACTGAAGCATTTTGCTTACGACGGGGAGAAGATCAGGAAGTGTCTGGGAGTGTTTGTTTTGTTTACTATAGGAAGCACTTTACATATTTAAAAGCCAACTAGAAGGCTGTGGCCCAGTGGTTGAGAATCTGCTTGCCAATGCAGGGGACATGGTTTCAATCCCTGACCCAGGAACTGAGATCCCACATGCTGTGGGGCAACCAAGACCCCAACTACTGATGCCCACCGGCCCTAAAGCCCATGCTCTGCAACAAGTAGACACCACCGCATTGAGAAGACCACATGTTTCTCAACCAGAGAAAGCCCATAGGCTGCAACGAAAACCCAGGGCAACCAAAACTCAAAAAATATTAAAGAAAAAGTATGTTTAAAAAATAAAAGCCACACAGAAAGATTCAGTTAAAAGGAGTTGTTTCAGAGCACCAGATTTGCGCTCCCGGTGGCGTACAGCAGGTTTTCCCTGGCTGTCTAACTCTACATATGGTAATATGCTAGACAGAGACGGTATGGCGCTAACAGAAGCAGAAGACATTTAGAAGAGGTGGCAAGAATACACAGAAGAGCTGTAGAAAAAAGATCTTCACGACCCAAATAATCACGATGGTGTGATCACTCACCTAGAGCCAGACATCCTGGAATGTGAAGTCAAATGGGCCTTAGGAAGAATCACTACGAACAGAGTTAGTGGAGGTGGTGGAATTCCAGTTGAGCTGTTTCAAATCCTGAAAGATGATGCTGTGAAAGTGCTGCACTCAATATGCCAGCAAAT
>SJYV01021962.1:12139-27088 GCA_006410875.1 Neotragus pygmaeus | reverse complement strand
AGAAGCACAAGCTGGAATCAAGATTGCTGGGAGAAATATCAATAACCTCAGATACACAGGTGACACCATCCTTATGGCAGAATGTGAAGAAGAACCAAAGAGCCTCTTGATGGAAGTGAAAGAGGAGAGTGAAAAAGTTGGCTTAAAATTCAGCATTCAGGAAATGAAGATCATGACATCTGGTCCCATCACTTCATGGCAAATAGATGCAGAAACACTGGAAACAGTGTCAGACTTTATTTTTCTGGGCTCCAAAATCACTGCAGATGGTGACTGCAGCCATGAAATTGAAAGATGCTTACCCCTTGGGAGAAAAGCTATGACCAACCTAGACAGCATATTAAAAAGCAGAGACATTACTCTGCCAACAAAGGTCTGTTTAGTCAAGGCTATGGTTTTTCCTGTGGTCATGTATGGAGGTGACAGTTGGACTATAAAAAAATCTGAGCGCCGAAGAACTGATGCTTTTGAACTGTGGTGTTGGAGAAGACTCTTGTGAGTCCCTTGGACAACAAAGAGATCCAACCCGTTTATCTTAAAGGAAATTAGTCCTGAATATTCCGGAGAAGGCAATGGCAACCCACTCCAGTACTCTTGCCTGGAGAATCCCATTGACGGAGGAGCCTGGTAGGCTGCAGTCCATGGGGCTGCTAAGAGTCGGACATGACTGAGCGACTTCACTTTCACTTTTCACTTTCACACATTGGAGGAGGAAATGGCAGTCTACTCCAGTGTTCTTGCCTGGAGAGTCCCAAGGACGGGGAAGCCTGGTGGGCTGCCATCTTTGGGGTCGCACAGAGTTGGGCATGACTGAAGCGACTTAGCAGCAACAGCAGCAGCAGCATTCATTGGAAAGACTGATGCTGAAGCTGAAACTCCAATTCTTTGGCCATCTGATGTGAAGAACTGACTCATTTGAAAAGACCCTGATGCTGGGAAAGATTGAAAGCAGGAAGAGAAAGGGATGTCAGAGGATGAGATGGTTGGCTGGCATCACCAACTCAATGGACATGAGTTTGAGTAGACTCATGTGATGAGTTGGTGATGGACAGGGAAGCCTGGTGTGCTGCAGTTCATGCTGTCGCAAAGAGTCAGACATAACTGAGCAACTGAACTGAACTGAACTGAATGTGCTAGCAGGGGCATACCTATACCAATGGCTGATTCATGCTGGTGTATGGCAGAAACCAGCACAGTATTGTAAAGGAATTATCTTCCAATTATAGATAAATTAAAAACAAGCAAACAAAAAAAGAACTTAAATGTACAAGAGAGAAAGAAGAATAGATAATCAGTTTCTTGAGAAGATGGAGGAGATGGAGGAGATGAGATCCAAAGGACACATGGAGGTTACATTCCTTTAGTGTAAAAGGAATGATGGGATATTGATAGGTTGTCATTTGCACGGGTGACAATTTACATATTAGGGAAAATGAAATTAATGGAGTCCCAGCCTGATGGCTTCTCTTTTCTCCAAAAACTATAAAGGATTCTCATCTTTTGAGAAAGTGGGGAGAAAAGGAGACATTATAGATGTGAGGAGTGATGGATAAAGTCTGAAATAATCATGATGGAAAATGGGGGACGTGAATGTACAGGTAGTTTGTGAGAAAGCTTAAATGTCATAACATTAGTGAAGATTTTCCCTTCATCTTTTCAGCAGCCATTATCCTTTGCCTTCTCTTACTCTGAGGTGAAACTAATCTATAATATCTTCTGGTCTTGAAAACCATCACAGAGACAGTCTCACTGTATCATACCCATCTGTTAGCATGTCTTGTTCCTCCAAGAGGCTGTGAACTACACAATACTATTTCCAAAATCTTAATTTATATTTGTACTCTGAAGTTGAGCAAATAAGGAAAACAAAACAATATTATTAGGGCCTACTAAAAAGAAATACAAATAACAGTAGTTTAAAGAGTATTGTAAAGTAAAATAAAGTAAAAAAAATTAAAAAAAATTAAAGTATTATTGACATAAAATATATTAGTCTTATGCATAAAACATAGTGATTGAACATTTGTATATATTGGAAAATGGTCTCCACAATAAGTGTAGTTACCATCTGCCACCATAGAGTGGTAATAGAATATTATTGATTGTATTCTCCCGTACTGTACATTATATCCCTGCGACTTACCTATTTTATAACTGGAAGTTTGTATGTTTTGACCCACTTCACCCACTTCACTGAGCTTTGTTTTGTTTTGTTTGTTTGATTCCACATTTAGATGAAATCATGCAGAATTTGTCTTTCTCTGGCTTTTTTCCCTTAGCATAATATCCTCAGGGTCCATCTATGTTGTTGCAGATGGCAGAATTTCCTTCTTTTTATGGTTAGCTAGTATATATTCTATTGTATGTGTATATATTAAAACCACCTCCTTTTTATCTCTCCATCAATGGACACTGATGTCTCCATGTCATGGCTATTGTAAATAATGCTACAGTGAACATTGGGGTGCATATATTTATTTTCAAATTCCTGTTTTCATTTTCTTTGAGTAGATACCCAGTAGTGGAATTGCTAGATCATATTGTAGTTGTATTTTGAATTTTCGGAGGAATCTCCGTTCTATTTCGCTTAGTGATTGCCCAAATTTACGTTTCCATCAACAGTAAATTCTCTTTTATCTGTATCTTCACCAACATTGAAGATTTCTTGTCTTTCTGATAATAGGCATTCTGATAGATTTGAGTAATATCTCATTGTGGTTTTGATTTGCGTTTCCCTGATGATTAGTGATATTAACCATCTTCTTGTGTCCATGTTGGCCATCTGTGGATCTTGTTTGGAGAAACGTATATTCAGGTCCTCCAACCATTTTTTTTAGTAGGATTGTTTGGGATATTTTGTTATTGAGTTGTGTGATTTCTTCATACAGCTTGGTTATTAATCCCTTATGATATATATGATTTGCAGATATCTCCAGCTATTCAGAAGTTTACCTTTGCTTTTGTTGATGATTTCCTTCACTGTGCAGAAGCTTTTTAGTTTGATGTAGTCCCACTTGTTTATTTTTGCTTTTGTTGCCCTGGTCTTTGCGGTCAGATCCAAAAAAGCCTGATGTCAGGGAGCTATAGCAACTTTTAAGAATGGAAGTCAACCATTATTGAACACTAACATGTGTTCCTTCATTCACTTTTCTAAGTACATTTTAATTTTCTTATTTATAATTTAATTTTGTTCTTACAGCCACCTTAATTTGTCTATTTAATAGAATAGGAAAGTAAAATTTAGAGAAGTTAAATATCTCCATGGTGATACTATTACTAAGTGGAAAATTCTTGGGAATCCAGGTCTGCCTGATTCAGATCCCCAAGGTTTATTTTAGCTCTATCTTCCATTGTTTCTCTGTGGTACTTATGTATTTATTAAGACTCTCCTATTTCAGGGTATGTTTCTAGTGAACCTTTAGAAAATTTTCTTTTTTAACCTGTTGAAGGGAAAAAGACATTACAGAGCAAAAATAAATTCATTCATTTTGTGTAGATGGACTTTTTGTAGAGAACTTTATTATAAAAATATTGCAAAAAAAATTGATATGGGAACATCCCAACTGTTTTAGTCTGTTTGGGCTGCTCTAGGAACATACTGGGTGGCTTACAAACATAAGAAATTTATTCTCACAATTCTAGAGGCTGGAAGTTTAAGATCAGGGTGCTGGCATTCTCACTTTCTGGTGAAGGCTGTTTTTCGGGTTGCAGATTGCTTTTAACTGTGTACTCTTGTGGTAGTAGGGCTAAGGAGTTGTATCAGAACTCTTTACTAAGAGCACAATCTTGTTCTTGAGGGCTCCGACCTTATGACTTAGTCACCTCTCAAGGGCTGCCTCCTAATACTGTCGTCACCTTGGGCATTGAATTTCAGCATGTGAATTTTGGAAGGACACATTCAATCTATAGCACAAACCAACTATATCAATATAACTTTTACTGCCTCTTATAAGAAGAATTTAAAGCAACTTAGTTCGTCCAAGAATGAGTACCTACTTGTTGTTGTTCAGTGACCCAGTCATGTCTGACTCTTTGCAACCCACTGGACTTCAGCACGCCAGGCCTCCCTGTCCCTTACCATCTCCTGAAGTTTGCCCAAGTTCATGTCTATTGCATTAGTAATGCCATCCAGCCACCTCATCCTCTGATGCCCTCTTCTTCTACCCTCAGTCTGTCCCAACATCAGGGACTTTTCCAATGAGTCAGCTGTTCACATCAGATGAACAAAATACTGGAGCTTCAGCATCAGTCCTTCCAACAAATATTCAAGGTTGATTTCCCTTAAGATTGACTGGTTTGATCTTGCATTCCAAGAGACTTCAAGGAATCTTCTCCAGCACCACAGTTTGAAGGCATCAATTCTTCGGCGCTCTGCCTTAGAAGGACAGTAAAGTCCAGCTCCCACGACTAGACGTGACCACTGGGAAGACCATCTGCTTAGCCTATTCATTAATAAAATGGTAGGGAGGAAGAGAACAAAATGGAACTTTGATTCCAGGACATAAAATGATCCTGTGACAGAACTGAAAATTGGGTTACCTCAGCACCAGTTTATAAAATTAATTTGGAAATAATTTAATGCATTGTAGAAATGTAAGCAGGTGGGCTTCCTAGGTGTTGCTTGCAAATGCAGGTGACATAAGTGATGTGGTTTCAATCCCTGGGTCAGGAAGATCCCCTGGAGGAGGGCATGGCAACCCACTCCAGTATTCTTGCCTGGAGAATCCCATGGACAGAGAAGCCTAGCAGGCTACAGTCCATAGGATTGCAAAGAGTCGGACTTGACTGGAGTGACCTAGCACATGAACATGCAGCCAACTCAAATTAAATGGCAAAATGGCAGCCTTGTCCATTGAGCTCTTTTTAAGGAAAACACTGAAAAAGAAAGATACAAGAGTAAAGAGCGCAATTTAGGAATAAAGGGAAATTCATTATTATGTAAATCATTCCTAGGCTGATCATGCAGTCTGCATCTTATGGGTCATTTTCTTTCTTCATTAAGTTGTTTATTGATACTAAAGAAGACGAGATGAAAGAATGAAAAGGAGAAATCTCCAGTCATTACATTTTGTCACTTACTAACAATCAAAGAAGAAAAAAACCCTTAACTATATAATCTGTGACTATGACTTCTCTTATAATACTTACATGCTTTAATACCACATAAATCAATATTCCCAAATTGAGAAAAGTTTATCCCAAATATATATCTGCCCATCTATACATTATTATCTATCTAAAATCATTTATATCTATTGTAATTTTAAAAATTAATATTTTGAATATTTATATTTAAATCTTACATATATAGTTTCAGTTCAGAATATCATGAAATTCATGATATATCTGTATCTGTATATATTTTTAAATTTAATATCTAATAATATTTCAGAAGAAAACAAACTTAACATACACCATTTAACAATTAGGAATTTTATTTTGATTTGGTTTAAATTCCATTTTCTTGAAGAAATGCATTATTAACAAAAAATAATGGCAGTGTTTTTGGTTAGGGATTGAATATATGTTATAATGTAGATTAAAGTGTAATTGTAGTTGAAGCTGCAAAAATATGTGAAAAGTATTTCTATAATCTAATTGGTATGCATGAGTTTTATATATAAAATAATTGACTTGATTATCTGAATATGTTCTCTGTATTGTTTATGGTGGCTGAGATGTACAAGTAAAGATGTTTTTGGAAGCAAGTAACAGAAAATCAATTCAAATTAGATTAAAAGTAGGGAGATTTAGTTATTCACATAACTGGGAGACAAGTGGTAAAACACATTTAAGTATTAATTCAGTGGCTCTGGCTTTAAAAAAAAAAATCTCCTTTTGTGAGGTATTTGTATATGTATACATATATACAATATGTATATTTGCATACAATAAAATACAACCATTTGCATAAATATAGCTAAGGCTTAAACCAGTAAGGCAGAATAAAAAAATACAACCATTTTGAAGGTTCTATTTGATGAGTTCTGATAACCCTAATCAAGATAGAACATTTTCTTTACTACCCCAGATTCTTCAGTGGTCTTTGCTAATAGCTTACGGTGAATGGCGTGGGATTTGTGATCTCCGAAGAGGAAGATTTAGCTTTGGGACCAGGAGCCAGGCTTGATCACTCAAGAGCTTTTGTGTAGCAGTTTTATTGCAGTGAAAAAGGGACAGGGAAAGCTTCTGACAGAGACGTAAGAAGGCGGACGGAGATTGTCCCCTGCTAGGTTTAGCAAGCTGTTTTATGTCTGTTAGAAAGTAAGTAATCAGATAAGGGAGACACCTCAAGGCTGAGGGAGTTTCACCAGGCCCCTCTCCCACAATATGCATTTTAGAGATAGAATGGCAAGAGGTGTGTCGTCCCCCAGCCAGAAAACAATTGATATGAATACTGGTTTGTTGAGCTATTATCAGCCCAAGGTTTGAGAAAAGGAAAAAAAGTTAGTCTTTTTATGTGGAACCATTTTGAAGAAAGGCAAAATCCAAAGCAAATACATAGTTGCATTAACATAGCTTAAGCAAAACATTTCCATAAGAAAAATGCATTAGTTAGCTCAAGGTTTAAGAAAAGTTCAGGTGGGACCAGGTGTCCTCATCAGTTCAGTTCAGTTCAGTTGCTCAGTCATGTCTGACTTTTTGCGACCCCATGAATTGCAGCACGCCAGACCTCTCTGTCCATCACCAATTCCTGGAGTTCACTCAAACTCATGTCCATTGAGTCGGTGATACCATCCAGCCATTTCATCCTTTGTCATCCCCTTTTCCTCCTGCCCCCAATCCCTTCCAGCATCAGAGTGTTTTCCAGTGAGTCAACTCTTCGCATGAGGTGGCCAAAGTACTGGAGTTTCAGCTTTAGCATCAGTCCTTCCAGTGAACACCCAGGACTGATCTCCTTTAAAATGGACTGGTTGGATCTCCTTGCAGTCCAAGGGACTCTCAAGAATCTTCTCCAACACCACAGTTCAAAAGCATCAATTCTTCAGCACTCATAGCAACACAGAATTTTAAGAGACACTTGCAGCCTATTTCCTCCATTTGGAGACACCTGGCCTTCTTGTCTGTTACCCTCTTATTGCTTCTCCATCTCCAACTCTTGGCAACCACTAATCTTATCTTTAATGTTACAGACTAGTCTCCCTATTGTAGAACTTTATAAATTGCCAGTCACAGCTGGCTTTTCCTTCTGCTTAGGATGAGACTTTTGAGATTCGTATATGTTGTTGTATGTATCAGTATTGAGTGAAATCTAAAGTTCATGCTTTTAAATTTCTAAGTAATATTACACTGTAAGAATATGCCACAATTCATAAGTCCATTCACCTGCTGCTGGACATTTTAATTGTTTCAATTTGGGGCTGTTATGGGTCAAGTTGTTATGAACAGTTGAGTATAAGTCTTTGTGTTGTCATATATTTTCAATTTTCTTGGGTAAACACCAAAGGAGAGATTACTGAATGTTATGTTAAGTGTATGTTTAACTATTTTCCAAAGTGGCTGTACCATTTTATAATCCCACCAAAAATATATGAGACATTAAGTTGTACTACATTCAAGCCTATACCTGACATTGTTAAACTTTTAAGTTTTATCCTATTTCAGTCATTTCTTAGTGGTATCTTACTGTGACTTTATTTATATTCCCATGCTGAGTAAAGATACTGAGAATATTTTCTAGATGCATATTGGTCATCTATATACCTTTTTTAGTGAATGTCTAAAACTTTTGATTTTTCTCTACTGGTTGATTTGTCTTATTATTGAGTTTTAAGAGTTATTTATATATTCTGGGCACCAGTTATGTGGAAAATGGTTAATCTAGTATGCTTGAGTTGCTCAAACCTTGCATATTTCTAAAATGAGCCTGTTTTCACTGTTGACCTTTGGTCAACTCTTGGGAATTGAGCTCATGGAATGCTGACCGGTAAGAGTGTTATGCATACTTAGGTCCTTGAACTGTACAAATAATCTGATTTATGTTGAGCACCTAATTTTTCTTGGAATTAGATAGAAATAATGGTTGTGCTTTATTTGTGAATGTACTAAATGCCCCTGAATTATACAATTTTAAATGGTTGATTTTGTTACATAAATTTTACCTCAATTAAAAAAAATTACAATTTAATTAATAGGCAAAGGATTTGAATAGACTTTTCTCCAAAAAATAAAATAAAATAAATGGGCTACTAAGCATATGAAAAAATTTTCAACATCAGTAGTTATTAGGGGATTGCAAATCAAAACCATATTGTGATACTACTTCACACCCACTAGGATAGCTGCAATCAAAAAGACAGATAATGACAACTGTTGGCAAGGATGTAAAGAGTTTGAAACTCTCCTGTGTTACTGGTGAATATGTAAAATGGTACAGTTGCTGTGGAAATCAACAGTCCCTCACAATGTGGAAAAGAGAAATATCATATAGTCTAACAATTCTGCTCCGAGACATATACGCAAGAGAAATAAAAGCCTATGTCTTATTTGTACACAATGTTTATAGAAGCATAATTCTTAATAGCCAAAAAGCATAAACAACCCAAATAGTCATCAAGTGATGAATGGATAAGTATAATGTAAACCTATTCAATGACATGTTCTGCAATAAAAAGAAATTAAGAACTAATATGCATTACAACATAGATAAATCTTTAAAGTTCTCTGTATATTCTCAGTATAATATTCTCAGTATATATCAATATGCAGCCATTAAATTAGAAGACGCTTGCCCCTTGGAAGAAAAGCTATGACCAACCTAGACAGCATATTAAAAAACAGAGACATTACTTTGCTGACAAAGGTCCATCTAGTCAAAGCTATGGTTTTTCTAGTAGTCATATATGAATGTAACAGTTGGACTATAAAGAAAGCTGAGCACCAAAGAACTGATGCTTTTGAACTGTGGTGTTGAAGACTCTTGAGAGTCCCTTGGATTGCAAGAAGATCAAACCAGCCAATCCTAAAGGAAGTCAATATTCCTGGAATATTCACTGGAAGGACTGATGCTCAAGCTGAAACTGCAGTACTTAGGCCACCTGATGGGAAGAACTGACCCCTTGGAAAAGACCCTGATGCTGGGAAAGATTGAAGGTAAGAAGAGAAGGGGATGCCAGAGGATGAGATGGTTGAATGGCATCACTGACTCGGTGGATATGAGTTTGAGCAAGCTCTGGGAGTTGGTGAAAGACAGGGAATCCTGGCATGCTGTAGTTCATGGGGTTGTAAAAGGTCAGACACGACTGAGCAACTGAACTGAACGTTCTCAGTGAAAAAAAGTCACAAAAGATGATGGCTTATATACTTACATTTACATGAAATGTCTAAGATAGGAATATTTATAAATATATAGAATAAATTAGTGGTTTGTTGGGGTATGTGGAGTTGGGGCTTTAGAGAGGAATGGATATTTATTGTTAATGGGCATGGGATTTTTTATTTTTAGGGAGGTCAAAATCTTTTATTTTTAATCTATTTTAAAACAGATTGAGATGATCATTGCACAAGCCTGTGAATATACTGAAAATGTTGGATTGTTCACTTTAAGTAAGTGAATTTTGTAATATGTGAATTATTTATTAATAAAGCTGTTTAAAAAGCAATGACTGTGGTAGCTGGTATCCCTCAGTTGAATTATAAACCAGGTTGTGACTAAGTCATGAATATATTCATTATATAAGTGATGAATATCTCTATGCATATACACCAGACACAAGTTGAAAGCTCTTTTAAAACAAAATCTAAATACTTATTGCATATGCTGAAAAAAATATAAATGGAAATACTGCATTATTTTATCTAAATACCTACAGGATCTTTTGGAAGCATTCTAAAAATAATAATTTGTTCTAGAGTCTCACAAACTTTTCTTCTGAGAGACAACAGTAAACATTAAAAAATTTCAATTGATAAAATTTTAATTGATAAAATATGTAATATTACAGTGGATAAGACCTGAAAGGAATGAACCAAGCCTGTTAACTGTTTGATATAACTTCTCCAGGCTACCAAGTGGCTCAGGGGTAAAGAACCTACCTATAGTTCAGGAGAGGTAGGGTTGATCCCTGGATCAGGAATATCCCCTGGAGGAGGAAATGGCAGCCCACTCCAGTGTTCTTGCCTGGGAAATCTCATGGACAGTGGAACCTGCCAGGCTACAGTCCATGGAGTTGCAGAGTCAGACAACTGAGCAACTAAACAACAATAACATAACTTCTCCAAGGCTTGCCTTCCTTATTTATGAAATGTGTACCATAACAATACCTGCTTTAGAAAATCATGAAAATTAAATTAGATAATGGATGTAAAGTCCTCAAATAAGTATTAGATATTATGGCAGCCATTATTATTGCTTTTTTTCTATATCATGTATATATATTTTAGGGTCTAGGATTGGCAGTCCCTAACGTATAAGATTATCTACTACTCCAAAATTTCTGGAACAGATTCTAAAGGATTAGATATTTCCTCTACTATATTGAGGGTTGACAGATTAGTTAAGAGATGGGGGATGTTTAAGAGGGAATAACAAATTATTAATATAGTGTTCCTACAGTCTTTGAGGCTTCCCAGTTGTTGGGTTCTAGTGGTACAGAATCCACCTGCCAGTACAGGAGACATAGGAGACGTGGGTTTGATCCCTGGGTTGGGAAGATCCCTTAGAGGAGGAAATAGCAACCTACTGCAGTATTCCTGCCTAGGAAATCCCAGGGACAGAGGAGCATAGTCTTTGTGGTCACATGCTGTGAGAAGCACATTTCACCACTGGAATTGGAACTCCACATTATTTTAAAAATCTTATGTTCTCTTTGTACAAAAGAACTGGTAATTATGCATCATCCTATGATAAGAAGATAAAACCCCAAAACTCTGTGGCAACCAGTTCTGAGGAATGGGAAGAGTGGTGGGAGGGGGATTCAGGATTGGGAACGCATGTACAGTGGTGGCTGATTCATGTCAATGTATGGCAAAACCAATACAGTATTGTAAAGTAAAAAAATAAATAAACTCTACAGGATTGAGAAAAAAAAAAAAGACCACAGTGAGGTACCATTTCACACCAGTCAGAATGGCTGCGCTATCCAAAAGTCTACAAGCAATAAATGAGGGAGAGGATGTGGAGAAAAGGGAACCCTCTTACATTGTTGGTGGGAATGCAAACTGGTACAGCCACCATGGAGAACAGTGTGGAGATTCCTTAAAAAAAACAACAACTGGAAATAGAACTGTTGTATGATGCAGCAATGCCACTGCTGAGCGTACACACTGAGGAAACCAGAATTGAAAGAGACACGTGTACCCCAGTGTTCATCGCAGCACTGTTTATAACAGCCAGGACATGGAAGCAACCTAGATGTCCATCAGCAGATGAATGGATAAGAAAGCTGTCATACATATACACAATAGAGTATTATTCAGCCATTAAAAAGAATACATTTGAATCAGTTCTAATGAGGTGGATGAAACTGGAGCCGATATACAGAGTGAAGTAAGCCAGAAAGAAAAACACCAGTACGGTATACTAATGCATATATATGAAATTTAGAAAGATGGTAATGATAACCCTGTATGTGAGACAGCAAAAGAGACACAGATGTATAGAAGAGTCTTTTGGACTCTGTGGGAGAGGGCGAGGGTGGGATGATTTGGGAGAATGGCATTGAAACATGTATATTATCATATGTGAAATGAATTGCCAGTCCAGGTTCAATGCAGGATATAGGATGCTCAGGGCTGGTGCACTGGGATGACACAGAGGGATGGGATGGGGAGAAATGTGGAAAGGGGATTCAGGATGGGGAACACATGTACACCCGTGGTGGATTCATGTCAATGTATGGCAAAACCAATACAATATTGTAAAGTAATTAGCCTCCAATTAAAATAAATTTATATTAAAAATAATAAAATAAAAAAGAGTAAAAGAAAAAATATAAAACTAATTACTGTCACTAAGAAACAAGATAATAATTAACTGATTGTATCCATTCAATGTGATATGACATTAAAAATGAACATACTTATTAAATTAAGGACATTGCTTATTAAATTAAGATTTGATAACAGTGATGTAAACCAAGACACTATTTGTTTCAAAAAAAATACTATAAAGAAATACAGGGGAAAAAAAAAGACATTCCTGGTTAAACAGTCAGCTGCTGTTGGAAAATTTGAAAGCTATTTGGTTTTTCCATGTAGTGTATGCATTGACCACAGGACGGAGCAACTAGATTTTTCTTCACTACTGCAAAGTGAATTTCTCTCCAAATATAGAGGTATGTCTTTATTGTGTAACATTCTTCCACCCAAGCTACTTCTCAATTACTCTTCAGGAATAAATTGTTCGTAGAGTAAAAATGCTCAAAGGAACCTACTCAACTTGATAAACTGTTTTCTGTTTTTAAACGAAACTACATAAGAGATTGGATTTTCCTCCTGGTTAACTTTCAGTTACATGGGAATGAGATAAAATGAAAAATGAAAGAAGGAGAGATTGGAAATATTTCAGAGATTGACTGTCAGATGCTCAAGCAATTCCTTTCTGCCGGGCTGAAAAGAAAAGAAAGCCTCCCTAGCTGAGGACATGTGCTTTTTAAATAGAAGGAGTTTTGCCACGTGTTTGGGCCACTGTTTTGTTTTAAAAGATCATTATCTTGTGGGCATTTGCTTGTAATTGTCTCAGAAGACTGAATGTGAATATGAACTGGGTAGCTTTACCACTCTCTGTATTTAAGGGAGAGCACAAGAAAATGATTTGCCTAGTTAGCTTCTTGCTGCATTGTTCTCTCTTTGATGCATTCCTCTTTGCTTCTGTTCTATTTGAGGTACCCAACTTTAACTTTCACCCTACTCTGTCTTACTTCCTAATTGTGTGTGTGTGTCTGTGTGTGTGTACATGGTTTAACTTTTTTTTTTCCTGTAGGGTTTCCACTATTATCAGTTCTGATTTCCTTATATTGATAATATGCATAATTTTATTTTTCCATATCACAGCTCTTTGAAAGTCTTATTTCCCGTTTTCCTTTGTACGTATCTAGTTAGTCAAACAAAGGTGAAAGGAGATTCCAGAAAAGGGAATATTAGAGGTAAAAAGGATTGGAGATCAGCTGCTATAGATGCTTTGCTTTATAGATGAGTTAGCTGAGATCCAAAGGGTGATATGTTTCCCAGGATCACACATTACCTAAGTGACATTAAATCCTCTTTCCAAATCATCTCTCATATCTGTGTTAGCATATTTGTTGTTGCTCCTATCGAGAGAGGCAATTGATGGAGTTATTCAAGTAAAGAATTGCAGCAGTGGTTCAGGCTTCTTTTCCACTGACACATTTGAAGACATTTAATTTCCTGTTGGGTTAACAGCACTGCTACACAAGAGGCAGGTTATCAAAGGAGGTGCTGGTCATACCAGAATAGTAGAAACAAAGGACACTTCTTAGTTTGCTATTGCTGATACAGGAAGCTTCAAGTCTGGGTTTCTCAGAATTGTTATATATATATGTGTCACATATATATGACTGTGTATATGTCACATATATGCACATATATATGACTGAGTATATGTCACATATATACAGTCAACAGCATCACTCAGTGAAGCTCCAGATGTCTTTGTCAAGGGTTTGTCTTGTGGTAGACCTGATGAGTCCTGAATTTCAATTGGTTTAACAAAATGTGCTCTAATTTATCTCGACAGCAATGAGAGGTTATTTTGTTAATATATATTTGTGATGTAAAAAATTAGATAAGCTAATAGAACTTTCTAATTTATTAATAAACCCATAGGAAGAAGGGTGTTGCCTTAGGCTAACTCATCGTTCAAAAGTGTGGCTACTTCTCTTTTAGAGCACGATTTTGATTGCCATCTCTAGTCTATTTCATTTTATTTAATGAAAGGCTTCTACTGGTTACCAATTAACTGGTAATATTTTATGTTAAACATACCAGTTCCTGACACATCCAACCAAAAGTTGAAATATACCCAAAAATTCAAATAAGAGGAAAACACAGACCCAAACAGAGAAATCAGTATTATCATGCTCATCCATGTGAGTTTTAGTTTTATATTATCAACAAGAGTAGGGACAATGAGACTTCCATAGTGATACTAATTGCTGTCATCAAGGCTTTAATGAACAAAACAGAAAATAAAACCATTTTCATAAATCGTTTACTTCTTTTCTGAGAAGTTTTATTTATATTGCTTTTGAAATGTTTTGGAAGTGTATTACTACAACATATTAACTAATTGGTTTAGAAGAGAATGGTTATTACATATACCAGTCAAATTCCAAATAAGAAAACACATCTCTCCAGGTCTTTCAAAAAGGGGGGATTAATTAAATCCAGGGAACAATTACTGGAACCTGGTTATCTATATATTTTTTTAATAGAGAGGTGAGCTGAGACACCAAAAAGCAGAAGGTGAAGCAATCTGGAGTTAAGAGCAGCAAGACAGCTCTATCACCCCAAAGCTGGAAGGACAATATAAAAAGGGGTGGTATGACCGGAATCCAGAAGCTAGGGCTTCCTATGGAAGTTAGAATCATGGGGACAGGTGGAAGGCTGTGTAATGAAAGTTGGAGTCAGCAGGCTATGTGACCCCTGCCAAAGATGTCACCAGGAGTAGAGAGAGATGAAAGAAATAGCCTGGATTTTATTTTGTACCTGCCTTCCAGTCTTTTGTTATACTTCTCAAAGGCTATGCCTACTTGGCAGTTAGAGGGCAAGCTGCTGCTGCTGCTGCTAAGTTACTTCAGTCGTGTCTGACTCTGTGCGACCCTATGGACAGCAGCCCACCAGGCTCCTCTGTCCCTGGGATTCTCCAGGCAAGAATACTGGAGTGGGTTGCCATTTCTTTCTCCAATGCATGCATGCAGGCTAAGTCGCTTCAGTCGTGTCTGACTCTGTGCGACCCTATGGACAGCAGCCCACCAGGCTTCTCTGTCC
>SJYV01021962.1:0-11387 GCA_006410875.1 Neotragus pygmaeus | reverse complement strand
AATGCTGGCTCCCACCCCCCATCCCATCCCACCCTTCTAGACTGTCACAGAGCACCAGGATGAGCACTCTGAGATGCTTGATAATGCCTTCTTTCATGCCCATATACCAACTTAAGAGAATATCTATAAGTATAAAATACTGTTTGCTTTGTTTTTATTTATTCTTCTATCATCACTTTTGCTTGATTATAACTTTCTGGAAGAAATCTATGACCAACCTAGACAGCATATTAAAAAGCAGAAACATTACTTTGCTGACAAAGGTCCATGTAGTCAAAGCTGTGGTTTTTACAGTAGTCACGTATGGATGTGAGATTTTGACATTAAAGAAAGCTGAGCACCAAAGAACTGATGCTTTTGAACTGTGGTGTTGAAGACTCTTGAGAGTCCCTTNGGTGCACTGGGATGACACAGAGGGATGGGATGGGGAGAAATGTGGAAAGGGGATTCAGGATGGGGAACACATGTACACCCGTGGTGGATTCATGTCAATGTATGGCAAAACCAATACAATATTGTAAAGTAATTAGCCTCCAATTAAAATAAATTTATATTAAAAATAATAAAATAAAAAAGAGTAAAAGAAAAAATATAAAACTAATTACTGTCACTAAGAAACAAGATAATAATTAACTGATTGTATCCATTCAATGTGATATGACATTAAAAATGAACATACTTATTAAATTAAGGACATTGCTTATTAAATTAAGATTTGATAACAGTGATGTAAACCAAGACACTATTTGTTTCAAAAAAAATACTATAAAGAAATACAGGGGAAAAAAAAAGACATTCCTGGTTAAACAGTCAGCTGCTGTTGGAAAATTTGAAAGCTATTTGGTTTTTCCATGTAGTGTATGCATTGACCACAGGACGGAGCAACTAGATTTTTCTTCACTACTGCAAAGTGAATTTCTCTCCAAATATAGAGGTATGTCTTTATTGTGTAACATTCTTCCACCCAAGCTACTTCTCAATTACTCTTCAGGAATAAATTGTTCGTAGAGTAAAAATGCTCAAAGGAACCTACTCAACTTGATAAACTGTTTTCTGTTTTTAAACGAAACTACATAAGAGATTGGATTTTCCTCCTGGTTAACTTTCAGTTACATGGGAATGAGATAAAATGAAAAATGAAAGAAGGAGAGATTGGAAATATTTCAGAGATTGACTGTCAGATGCTCAAGCAATTCCTTTCTGCCGGGCTGAAAAGAAAAGAAAGCCTCCCTAGCTGAGGACATGTGCTTTTTAAATAGAAGGAGTTTTGCCACGTGTTTGGGCCACTGTTTTGTTTTAAAAGATCATTATCTTGTGGGCATTTGCTTGTAATTGTCTCAGAAGACTGAATGTGAATATGAACTGGGTAGCTTTACCACTCTCTGTATTTAAGGGAGAGCACAAGAAAATGATTTGCCTAGTTAGCTTCTTGCTGCATTGTTCTCTCTTTGATGCATTCCTCTTTGCTTCTGTTCTATTTGAGGTACCCAACTTTAACTTTCACCCTACTCTGTCTTACTTCCTAATTGTGTGTGTGTGTCTGTGTGTGTGTACATGGTTTAACTTTTTTTTTTCCTGTAGGGTTTCCACTATTATCAGTTCTGATTTCCTTATATTGATAATATGCATAATTTTATTTTTCCATATCACAGCTCTTTGAAAGTCTTATTTCCCGTTTTCCTTTGTACGTATCTAGTTAGTCAAACAAAGGTGAAAGGAGATTCCAGAAAAGGGAATATTAGAGGTAAAAAGGATTGGAGATCAGCTGCTATAGATGCTTTGCTTTATAGATGAGTTAGCTGAGATCCAAAGGGTGATATGTTTCCCAGGATCACACATTACCTAAGTGACATTAAATCCTCTTTCCAAATCATCTCTCATATCTGTGTTAGCATATTTGTTGTTGCTCCTATCGAGAGAGGCAATTGATGGAGTTATTCAAGTAAAGAATTGCAGCAGTGGTTCAGGCTTCTTTTCCACTGACACATTTGAAGACATTTAATTTCCTGTTGGGTTAACAGCACTGCTACACAAGAGGCAGGTTATCAAAGGAGGTGCTGGTCATACCAGAATAGTAGAAACAAAGGACACTTCTTAGTTTGCTATTGCTGATACAGGAAGCTTCAAGTCTGGGTTTCTCAGAATTGTTATATATATATGTGTCACATATATATGACTGTGTATATGTCACATATATGCACATATATATGACTGAGTATATGTCACATATATACAGTCAACAGCATCACTCAGTGAAGCTCCAGATGTCTTTGTCAAGGGTTTGTCTTGTGGTAGACCTGATGAGTCCTGAATTTCAATTGGTTTAACAAAATGTGCTCTAATTTATCTCGACAGCAATGAGAGGTTATTTTGTTAATATATATTTGTGATGTAAAAAATTAGATAAGCTAATAGAACTTTCTAATTTATTAATAAACCCATAGGAAGAAGGGTGTTGCCTTAGGCTAACTCATCGTTCAAAAGTGTGGCTACTTCTCTTTTAGAGCACGATTTTGATTGCCATCTCTAGTCTATTTCATTTTATTTAATGAAAGGCTTCTACTGGTTACCAATTAACTGGTAATATTTTATGTTAAACATACCAGTTCCTGACACATCCAACCAAAAGTTGAAATATACCCAAAAATTCAAATAAGAGGAAAACACAGACCCAAACAGAGAAATCAGTATTATCATGCTCATCCATGTGAGTTTTAGTTTTATATTATCAACAAGAGTAGGGACAATGAGACTTCCATAGTGATACTAATTGCTGTCATCAAGGCTTTAATGAACAAAACAGAAAATAAAACCATTTTCATAAATCGTTTACTTCTTTTCTGAGAAGTTTTATTTATATTGCTTTTGAAATGTTTTGGAAGTGTATTACTACAACATATTAACTAATTGGTTTAGAAGAGAATGGTTATTACATATACCAGTCAAATTCCAAATAAGAAAACACATCTCTCCAGGTCTTTCAAAAAGGGGGGATTAATTAAATCCAGGGAACAATTACTGGAACCTGGTTATCTATATATTTTTTTAATAGAGAGGTGAGCTGAGACACCAAAAAGCAGAAGGTGAAGCAATCTGGAGTTAAGAGCAGCAAGACAGCTCTATCACCCCAAAGCTGGAAGGACAATATAAAAAGGGGTGGTATGACCGGAATCCAGAAGCTAGGGCTTCCTATGGAAGTTAGAATCATGGGGACAGGTGGAAGGCTGTGTAATGAAAGTTGGAGTCAGCAGGCTATGTGACCCCTGCCAAAGATGTCACCAGGAGTAGAGAGAGATGAAAGAAATAGCCTGGATTTTATTTTGTACCTGCCTTCCAGTCTTTTGTTATACTTCTCAAAGGCTATGCCTACTTGGCAGTTAGAGGGCAAGCTGCTGCTGCTGCTGCTAAGTTACTTCAGTCGTGTCTGACTCTGTGCGACCCTATGGACAGCAGCCCACCAGGCTCCTCTGTCCCTGGGATTCTCCAGGCAAGAATACTGGAGTGGGTTGCCATTTCTTTCTCCAATGCATGCATGCAGGCTAAGTCGCTTCAGTCGTGTCTGACTCTGTGCGACCCTATGGACAGCAGCCCACCAGGCTTCTCTGTCCACAGGAGGCAAGAACACTGGAGTGAGTTGCCATTTATTTCCTTCTCCATAGAGGGCAAGAGAAAGACAAATAAATGTAGTTTCCTGTGATATTGAGAAGATCAGAAGATCAGGGGTGGAGAAAGCTTGCATAATGATTATTCACTGATAATAAAATAAGAACACCTTGAGATATTCAGAAAGAAAATATTTCTTTTATCTAAAGAAACAAAGGATGACAGAACTTCCTCTCAACTAATTTAACAAGAGAGAACTCAAATTACAATCCACATGTCACTGTTGTTTTTTCAAAATACAAGGAAGTGGAATAAAATAACTCTCAGCTTTAATTTGTGTTAAAAGCTCTTTACCCAAATGACTTAGCCTTGCTTTCATTATGGTGCTAATGAATACTAAATATTTGTACAGATAATAACTATGTTTCTGTATTCATGTTAATGGTTAAGAGGTTAGCTTTAATCATTAACACGTATAACCTATGTAGAGTATGTCAGCCAAGAGATAATATTGGCCATAATTTAGTCATATGTCAACAGAACTCCCATTATATTAGCCATAACTGTTCTGGGTGTTTCCTTTATTTATTTAGGCAAAGATCTAGCCGTGGAAACTTGGAGACAACTTTATTTTCAATCAATCAGCAACTATTTCTCTCATTGTCTATGTGACTACAAATATGTTAAGTATTTTAGGAGTAAGACAAAGAACAGCCTTGGTTTCTATTCTTAAGAGACAGTGACGACAAAAACCACTATATTAAAGTGCTTACTCATACTGACCACGAGAAGGCATAAGACTAAATGTGATACAGTGGGCTCAAGACCACAGTCTTCTGAGTTTGAAAATCTTGGCTTTATTTCTTTCTAGCTGTGCAATGCTTTGAAAAGTGTTTCTGAGCCTTGGTTTACAGTACACAGAGGGATAATGTTACCTACCACATGTGGTTGCTATGAGAAATGACTATACATGTAAACAGCACAGGGTACAGCATGTAAAATGCTCCATAAATGATGGTTACTATTAGTCATTTTAATAATAATAATCATGGCAGGAATAGATGGGCAAGACTTAAAGGGGATTAGAACTGAGCTTTGAGGAATCAGAAGAATGACTAGGTCAAGGAGGACAGTATTCCAGAAAGCACAGATAGCTTTGGGAAAGGCATATAGAGAGGAAAGAACATGTCTGGAAAGATATATAAATAAGGGTGGTGGATGAGGAGAAAACGAATAAGCAAAGGAATAATATCAGATCATGAAGATGTCAAAAGTAAGGCACTGATAGAGTTCAACCTCTTTTCTAAACACAGGGATGCAAGTAAGGAAGTTGAATTTTGTAAAGATTTTTCTAAATTGAGGTATGGTTCACATAGTATAAAATATGCAGATCACAAATGCTTGGTTTTAACAATTGTATAAACTTCTGTAAATACCAAAGAAAATCATATTATAGACCATTTGCAGTGCACCAGAAATTTCTCTCCTGCACCTTTTCAATCATTTCTCCCTTCCCCCACCATGATTTCTGTATCTGTCCCTATTTAATGACTTTTATATGTTCTTGGAATCCATATAAACGGAATCATTTGGGAATCAGTCTTCCATTCCTGGCTTTTAAAATTTAACATGTTTTTGAAAGTCATGATTTGCTGAATGCTATATCATATTTATCTGCATTTTAAAATTGTTTATAATATGTCCTTATTATCATTTTAGTGTTTTTATTCCTGATGTTAAATTTTATTTCCTCTGTTTTTCCTGACTATTCAACTTGATTAATCTTTTCAGAAAATCAAACTTTATTGATTGTCTTGGTATTTTGTTCATTTTCTCTTTCAGTTGTTTCCACCCAGTTTTGAATTTTTCTTTTACATTGCATATAAGTTGCTCTTCTTTTTTGATTGGAGTTTAGTTTATTTGCGTTATTTATATTAATTTCAGATGTTCAGCACCGTGATTGAGTATTTTTACAAATTATATTCCATTACAAGTTATTATATCAAGTATAATTTCCTATGCTATTAGAAAGATCATTCTTGCCTATCTATTTTGTATCTCTTAATCTCATACCCTTAATTTGCCCCTTCCCTTGATTCTCCCCTTTTGTAACCACTAGTTTGATTTCGATATCTGTGGGTCTGTTTCTGTTTTGCATATATATCCATTTGTATTATTTTTAGGCTCTACATGTAGGTGATAACATACAGTATTTGTTTTTGTCTAATTTATTTCACTAAGTATAATATTCCCTAAATCCATCAATGGTGCTGCACATAGCAGAATTTAATTCTTTTTTATGACTGAGTAATATGAACTATGGAATGAGGTTTGTGACATTGTACAGGAGACAGGGATCAAGACCATCCCCATGGAAAAGACATGCAAAAAAGCAAAATGGCTGTCTGGGGAGGCCTTACAAATAGCTGTGAAAAGAAGAGAGGTGAAAAGCAGAGAAAAGGAAAGATATAAGCATCTGAATGCAGAGTTCCAAAGAATAGCAAGAAGAGATAAGAAAGCCTTCAGCCATCAATGCAAAGAAATAGAGGAAAACAACAGAATGGGAAAGACTAGAGATCTCTTCAAGAAAATTAGAGATACCAAGGGAACATTTCATGCAAAGATGGGCTCGATAAAGGACAGAAATGGTCTGGACCTAACAGAAGCAGAAGATATTAAAAAGAGGTGGCAAGAACACATGGAAGAACTGTAGAAAAAAGATCTTCATGACCCAGATAATCATGATGATGATGTCACTAATTTAGAGCCAGACATCTTGGAATGTGAAGTCAAGTGGGCCTTAGAAAGTGTCACTACGAACAAAGCTAGTGGAGGTGATGAAATTCCAGTTGAGCTCTTTCAAATCCTGAAAGATGATGGTGTGAAAGTGCTGCACTCAATAGGCCAGCAAATTTGGAAAACTCAGCAGTGGCCACAGGACTGGAAAACTTCAGTTTTCATTCCAATCCCAAAGAAAGGCAATGCCAAAGAATGCTCAGACTACTGCACAATTGCATTCATCTCACATGCTAGTAAAGTAATGCTCAAAATTCTCCATGCCAGGCTTCAGCAATATGTGAACCGTGAACTTCCAGATGTTCAAGCTGGTTTTAGAAAAGGCAGAGGAACCAGAGATCAAATTGCCAACATCTGCTGGATCATGGAAAAAGCAAGAGAGTTCCACAAAAACATCTATTTCTGCTTTATTGACTATGCCAAAGCCTTTGACTGTGTGGATCACAATCAACTGTGGAAAATTCTGAAAGAGATGGGAATACCAGACCACCTGACCTGCCTCTTGAGAAATCTGTATGCAGGTCAGGAAGCAAATGCAGGTCAGGAAGCAACAGTTAGAACTGGACATGGAACAACACACTGGTTTCAAATAGGAAAAGGAGNCCACAAATTCATCAAAAGAACATTTGAATGCTGAGTAAATTCCACAAAACAACTTCTGAATGCCGGCAGAAGACATCAGGCACCCAGAAAGCAGCCCATTGTCTTTGAAAGGAGGTAGGAAAAAATATAAAAGATAAAAAGAGAGACAAAAGAGCTAGGGACAGAGATCCGGCCCAGGAAGGGAGTCTTAAAAAAGAGAGAAGTTTTCAAACACCAGGAAACACTCTCACTGGTGAGTCTGTAGCGAGCCTTGGAAACGCAGAGGGCAACATAACCTGGAGGAAAAATAAATAAATAATCAAACCCCACAGATTATGTGCCCAATGGTAACTCCCAGCGGACAAGCAGCGCAGACACCTGCATCCACCACTAACAAGCAGGTACTGGGCAGGGAGGCGCGGGCTGCATTGCTTAGAGTAAGAAGCAGGCCTGAATGCCCCCAGGAAAATCTGAAGGAGCTAACTTGAGATAGGAAACCAGACTGTGGGATAGCTATCCTGCAAAAAGCCCTAACTGAAAAGGAGTACGTCAAGGCTGTATATTGTCACCCTGCTTATTTAACTTCTATGCAGAGTACATCATGAGAAACGCTGGACTGGAAGAAACACAAGCTGGAANAAGCAACAGTTAGAACTGGACATGGAACAACACACTGGTTTCAAATAGGAAAAGGAGTACATCAAGGCTGTATTTTGTCACCCTGCTTATTTAACTTATATGCACAGTACATCATGAGAAACGCTGGAGTGGAAGAAACACAAGCTGGAATCAAGATTGCTGGGAGAAATATCAATAACCTCAGATATGCAGATGACACCACCCTTATGGCAGAAAGTGAAGAGGAGCTAAAAAGCCTCTTGATGAAAGTGAAAGAGGAGAGCAAAAAAGTTGGCTTAAAGCTCAACGTTCAGAAACGAAGATCATGGCATCTGGTCCTATCACTTCATGAGAAATAGATGGGGAAACAGTGGAAACAGTGTCAGACTTTATTTTTTTTTGGCTCTAAAATCACTGCAGATGGTGACTGCAGCCATGAAATTAAAAGACGCTTACTCCTTGGAAGAAAAGTTATGACCAACCTAAATAGTATATTCAAAAGCAGAGACAATACTTTGGCGACTAAGGTCTGTCTAGTCAAGGCTATGGTTTTTCCTGTGGTCATGTATGGATGTAAGAGTTGGACTGTGAAGAAGGCTGAGTATCGAAGCATTGATGCTTTTGAACTGTGGTGTTGGAAAAGACTCTTGAGAGTCCCTTGGACTGCAAGGAGATCCAACCAGTCCATTCTGAAGGAGATCAATCCTGGGATTTCTTTGGAAGGAATGACGCTAAAGCTGAAACTTGAGTACTTTGGCCACCTCATGTGAAGAGTTGACTCATTGGAAAAGACTCTGACGCTGGGGGGGATTGAGGGCAGGAGGAGGGGACGACAGAGGATGAGATGGCTGGATGGCATCACAGACTCGATGGACGTGAGACTGAGAGATGGTAATGAAGAGGGAGGCCTGGCGTGCAAAGGGGTCGCATAGAGTCGGACATGACTGAGCGACTGAACTGAACTGAACTGAATATTCTATTGTAAACACACATCTTCTTATTCACTCATTGATAGGTATTTGGGTTGCTTACATATCTAGGCTGTCCTAAATAGTACTGCTATTAATATTGGGGAGCATGTATCTTTTCAAACTAATGTTTTTGTTTTCAGATATATACCCAGGAGTGGAACTGATGAATCATATGGCAGTTCTATTTTTATTTTTTTGCGGAACCTCCATACTGTTTTCCATTGAGGTTGCACCAGTTTACTGTCCTACCAATAGTATATGAAAGTTCCCTTTTCTAAAAATCCTTTCCAGCATTTGTTATTTATGGACTTTTTAATGATGGTCATTCTGACTGGTATGAAGTAGTATCAAAATGTGCTACAGAAAACATAAAAGAATAAGAAATCACAGCTGTGTTGAATTTATCTAAGAAATCAAAGTTTGGTTTAATGTTATAAAATCAATTAGTATAATTTACTACATTAAGAATTTAAAGAATAATAATTATATTTTCATGTCAATACATGCAGACAAATTCAATATTCATATAAGATAGAGATGTTAATAACCTGAGGGAAAAAAGGCAAAATTTATTAATTTGATAGAGGTTAGACTTAAAAGGGAAGGAAATCCAAAGAAGAGGGGATGCATGTGTACATATGACACTTTGCTGTACAGCAGAAGACAATACAGCATTTTAAAGCAACTATACTCCAATTAAAAAAAAAAACTATACCAACATTATACTTAATAGCAAAATGAAAAGTTTTTGCTTTGAATTGGCAATAAGAACAGAAATCTGCTTTCGTTATGTCTATTAAACATTGTATGGGATATCTTTAGAAAAACGAAACAAGTCAAAAGGAATGGAAGACAAGAAACAAAATTATCAGTATTCACTAATGATATGATTGTACATGCTGCTACTGCTAAGTCGCTTCAGTCATGTCCAACTCTGTGCGATCCCAGAGACCGCAGCCCACCAGGCTTCCCCTGTCCCTGGGATTCTCCAGGCAAGAACACTGGAGTGGGTTGCCATTTTCTTCTCTTAAAAGTAGGCTAGTGCTTGCTGGAGAGGCTGAGTGTTTGTACTGGGATTCTGACTAACTGGCTGGTTTGAGCTACTGGCTGTTGTGGCAGTAACAAGTCAGACATAATGAAACTTGCTTCCAGGCACTTGAATCTGCTGGACATTGGGAGCAGTTGCCAGAGGAATAATTGTCTTAAACTGTGATTGTACATAAGGCATTCCAAATATATTTATAGATAAATTATTATAATTTAGTTTCAAGAAAAAGAGATGATCAGAGTAAAAATAGTGAATCTTGGGACATTATAACTTGCCCCATTCCCAAAAGCAATGGACTTTTTTGAACTAGATATAAAAATTATTAATTTTCAATAAAATGATATGCTTCAGTGACAGACATGTAGGACAATGGACAGAACCAGCATCCCAGAAAAAAAAGTCATGTATAAACAGACACTTAAGATATGAGAGACATGGCATAACAGATAAATGGAGAAATATAGATTTTTTCCAACCAAAAGTGCTGGTATAATTGGAATCCACACTGAAAAAAAATTTGGACTACCTCTATCTCCAAAATTCTCAGATACAGTAAAGATTGACTTGTTAATGGTAAAAGTACTATTTTGAAGACATTAATATTGAAAAATATTTTTGTAATTTTTGAAGTAGTGAAGAACTTCTTTATTTTTTTTAATTTAATTAATTTATTTTAATTGGAGGCTAATTACTTTACAATATTGTAGAGTTTTTTGCCAAACATCCACATGAATCAGCCACAGGTACACATGTGTTCCCCATCCAGAACCCCCTCCCTCCTCCCTCCCCATCCCATCCCCCAGAGTCATCCCAGAGCACCAGCCCTGAGCACCGTGTCTCATGCATCGAACCTGGACCGGCGATCTGCTTCACATATGATAATATACACAATTCAAAGCTACTTCTCAAATCATCCGACCCTCGCCCTCTCCCACAGAGTCCAAAAGACTGTTCTTTACATCTGTGTCTCTTTTGCTGTTTTTCACACAGGGTTATTGTTACCATCTTTCTAAATTCCATATATATGCATTAGCATACTGTATTGATGTTTATCTTTCTGACTTACTTCACTCTGTATAATAGGCTACAGTTTCATCCATCTCATTAGAAATGATTCAAATGCATTCTTTTTAATGGCTGAGTAATATTCCATTGTGTATATGTACCACAGCTTTCTTATCCATTCATCTGCTGATGGACATCTAGGTTGCTTCCATGTCCTGGCTGTTATAAACAGTGCTGCAATGAACAGTGGGGTACACGTGTCACTTTCAATTCTGGTTTCCTTGGTGTGTATGCCCAGCAGTGGGATTGCTGGGTCATATGGCAGTTCTATTTCCAGTTTTTTAAGGAATCTCCACGCTGTTCTCCATAGTGGTGATATACTAGTTTGTATTCCCACCAACAGAGTAAGAGGGTTCCCTTTTCTCCACATCCTCTCCAGCATTTATTGTTTGCAGACTTTTTGCTAGCAGACATTCTGACTGGCGTGAGATGGTACCTCATTGTGGTTTTGATTTGCATTTCTCTGATAATGAGTGATCTTTAATGAGCATCATTTCATGTGTTTGTTAGCCATCTTTATGTCTTCTTTGGAGAAATATCTGCTCTTTGGCCCATTTTTTGATTGGGTCATTTATCTTTCTGGAATTGAGCTGCAGGAGCTGCTTGTATATTTTTGAGATTAATTCTTTGTCAGGTGCTTCATTTGCTATTATTTTCTCCCATTCCGAAGGCTGTCTTTTCACCTTGCTTATAGTTTCCTTCAT
>SJYV01021961.1:0-13915 GCA_006410875.1 Neotragus pygmaeus | reverse complement strand
GGGCTGCCATTTCCTTCTCCAATGCATGAAAGTGAAAAGTGAAAGTGAAGTCGCTCAGTCATGTCTGACCGTCAGTGACCCCACGGAATGCAGCCTTCCAGGCTCCTCTGTCCAGGGGTTTTCCAGGCAAGAGTACTAGAGTGGGGGTGCCATTGCCTTCTCCAGAAGTGATAGCACAGGATACCATAATCTTTGTTTTTTGAACATTGGGTTCAAGCCAGGTTTTTCACTCTCCTCTTTCACCTTCATCAAGAGGCTTTTTAGTTCCTCTTCACTCTCTGCTGTTAAGGTGGTGTCATCTGCATATCTGAGGTTGCTGATATTTCTCTTGGTAATCTTGATTCCAGCTTGTGATTCATCCAGCCCTGCATTTTGCATGATGTACCTTATATATAAGTTAAATAAGCAGGTTGACAATATACAGCCTTTCTCAATTTTGAGCCAGTCTGTTGTTCCATATCCAGTCTTAACTGTTGCTTCTTGACCTGAATGCAGGTTTCTCAGGAGGCAAGTAAGGTGATTTGGTATTCCCATTTCTTTAAGAATTTTCCACAGTTTATTGTGATCTTTGTAGTCAAGGGCTTTAGTGTAGTCAAGAAACGGAAGCAGTGGAGTCCAAACTTTAGTTGATTGATGTCACAAGGATCAGAAGAGTTCAGCACCATCGTTTCTTAGGTTCCACCTGAGCAGTCTGCAGTTTCAGCCTGTAGTCTCCATCCTCCACATGGATGTGGGCTTTCACTCCTGCAGAACTCGAAGATTTGTATCAGATTGCTATATATGTCCTTTGAGGAGGAACTGGGATTTTGTTTTACCTCTGCACTATTATTTCTTGAGTGCTTTTCCTTTGTTCCTGCATTCTTTTGTTCCCTTAAGATTGTTAATTACTAAGACCAGTTCAAAGGCAAGTGTTGTGGCCAGGCTTAGATCATGAAATGGCTTAGGTCTAAAATGACTTTTCTTATGTTGAGAAAGTCATTCCTGCTTCTCTTTCTTTAGGGACTTCCTACTGTATCAGCATACATAACTACCTTATTTTAAAGGAGATATGAACATAAATGAAGCATGTATTTTAGAATATCTGCAACAACCATATTGTGATATGGAAATATCTATGATTACTATTGGTGGTATTTTAATACCATTGTGGTTTGTTGCCTTATAATTTCAGGAAATGATAAATTTCATTTAGGGGTCAGTGACAATAAAAATGTTACATGTTATAATCTGCACTCACTGATCCTCTGAATTTTATTCAAGGTTCTCTTGGGGGGCAGTCTGTGTATCCAGGTAAAGATTACACTTAAGAATCTGGACCATAACAAAATCTAGAGAAGGTCTTTGAACAACTTGTGTGTACCATGACCTATGAATTGCTTGGATTCTTCTTTTCAATGGCAAATTAATAACCCATAGGGATTTTTAAGTCCTCTGAAGTTTTATATAAACTTTTCCTAAAAAGCCATGACCTCTGTCTGTCACCACCCGTGAATCCTCTGTTTGGAGTAAGCTTGGAAATTATGGTACAAGCATGGGCAGGGAATTTTAATAAAAACATATCTTATTCTAACAAGAAAGCTATTGGTGATTTTAGAAAAACAGTACTTAGTCTAGAATGTGCAAATCTGGGAGCTAAACTATAAATATCAGGCAACACAAACTCGAAGAGATTTAAAATTAAGAAAAAGTACTTAAATAATTGCCTACTAAAATTTTAGTTTCCTTAGAAAACATCTTTGTGAAAACATAATTCTCCTTTTAGAAACTACAGCTCACTTACATAATCCTCTTTAAAGGGAATATTGTCCAAGTCTTACATGATGGAGAGAAAATTATTGTTCGGTTATTGCTTAGTTCAGTTTTTTATTTAAATTAATTCAGATTTTGCTTCTATCACTAGATATAACTATTTCTAAGATACAGAGTTGCTGCTAGAATTACTTCTTCCAGGTTTTATGTAACAGCATATTGTGTAGGAAGCTTAGTTCATGCGTTTGCTTGTATCACCCTAAACAATGATCTATTATTTTTAAGAGCCAGTGGGACGAATTGAGGGAATAGTATGGAAACATATACATTATCATATGTAAAACAGATAGCGAGTGAGAATTTGCTGTGTGATACAGGGAACTCAACCCAGTGCTCTGTGACAACCTAGAGGAGTGGGGTGGGAGGGGAGATGGAAGGGGATTCAGGAGGGAGGGGACATTTGTATACTTGTGGCTGGTTCATGTGGATGTACAACAAAGCCCAACACAATATTGAAAGCAATTATCCTCCAATAAAAAAGAAAAAAAATAGAATTATATAAATTATATATATATGCACTTTTACTTTTTCTGCCATAGCCATTAATTATGTCATTACAAAATTAGCAATATGTTACAAAATGAAGCAAATCTCTTATGCTATTTTACTGTTGTTCCTTAAGACATTTTGGTTGGATATAAAGGAGGTCCTGCCTTCCATCTCAACATTATCAAATATTAGAAAGAAGGAAGGGATCTTTTTCTTTAAAGGTCATTAAAAACCTTTTATAGCTGAGGCAGTTTGAGAGTCCTCCTGTCCCTGAAGGTAGTGAGTTGGACTAGATCACTTTCCAGAGCCTCATGTGGCCATTTTGATTTATGATTCTGTGTTCTGATATGCAAAAGCAGTTTGGTATGCTGATGTGCAAATGATCTGGCTTGAATAAATCATATCAAAACATGCTCCCTCTTTTAGTACTTTTTCTCTTATGAAAATAATTTATTTTCAGAGATAGAATGAGGGAAAATTATTAGTGTTTGCAGAATATTTGATGATATGAAAAGAAGAAAAAAGCAAATTTCATACTGACTGTTGAAGTGGTAGTTGATATATTATTTTGTCTTTCTGTCTCTTATGGAGCTTTGTTTCTTCAAGAGCATTAAAAGTTACCCAAAGAGTAATTTTGGTTTTAAGACTAGAGAAACACATCTGTTCTTCTGGGACCAGAACTCTAAGGTGATTAGTGCTCCAGGGATGTATGAAAGCAATGTAATAGTTTGCCTTTGCATGAGAAATCACCTTCTTCTTCAAAACCTGAAAATCCCTACAGAGTTATGACTCACCTAGCCCACTGGGAGGGCTGTGGAGAGGATGGCCTCACACTGGGAGAGAGAGATAATTGTGAAGGCCAGCAAAGTTTTAGAAGACAGGCTGCTTGGGTGGAAAGAGAAACATTAAACAGAAATGCAATGGAACTACAATAAAAATATCTCTGGATAAATTGGAGAGTAAAATAATAACAGTGTAATGGCTCAAGACTCAGACTGAAAATTGGGGGATGATACCTTCTGATCCTGGCACTGTGATTATCTCACCCTGTGTGCCTGTACAGACAAATCACTTCCCATCTGAGCTTCAGTTGCTGCAGCTGAATGGGTTCAGAAGGTGACCACGTATACCTCATGGTCGTAGGCATATTTGCTTTCCTCTTATGGAGGCCCTCACTGAATTGGGAAACCAGGAGACATACCATTGCTTCCTTACAGCTTTCTTTGTTCATTGCTGCCACTTCCCACAATTCCATTCACATTTGAAATGTTAGGAATTGAAGCGAGAGACATCTTGCTGTGCTGGGCTGTGCTTAGTCTCTCAGTCGTATCAGACTCTGAGACCCCATGGACTGAAGCCCACCAAGCTCCTCTGTCCATGGAATTCTCCAGGCAAGAATACTAGAGTGGTTTGCTATGCTGTCCTCCAGGGGATCTTCCCAAACTAGGGATCGAACCCAGGTCTCCTGCATTGCTGGTGACTTCTTTACCATCTGAGTCACCAGGGAATCCCATGAATACTGGAGTGGGTAGCCTATCCTTTCTCCAGGGGACCTTTCCAAAGCAGGAATCAAACAGGGGTCTCCTGCATTGCAGCAGGATTCTTTAGTAACTGAGCTACCAGGGAAACCCAGAGGCATCTTATATTAATATAAAAATTATTTGGCTGAAATCTATTCACTTGGACCAATTGGAATAGAAAACATTGCCACCTTGAGTCATTTTGAATGCACACAAAACTGTTGGACACCCAAGATAGACTATCTCCAGATCCTCAAAGAGGTGGGCTCTCACCATGTGGTTACTTGGGGACCAAGTTGATTCCTGGCAGGTACAGTCATGCCTTTATTCCTCTTTTTCTCAAATTCTTAAAATGCAGCTTCCAGCTGGTACCATAAAACAATCTGGAAACTCAAGTGGATTTGAAATATAGACACCCATATCCTGGCTTCTTTATTCTCACAGGGCTAGAAATACTTGAAAACACAACTCCCAAACCAACCAACCAAACAAGCAAAGGAGGCAGTGAGGATAGTATGAAAGTAAAAGTGACAGTTGCTCAGTCACCTCCGACCCCATGAACTGTACAGTCCATGGAATTCTCCAGGCCAGAATACTGGAGTGGGTAGCCTTTGTCTTCTCCAGGGGATCTTCCCAACCCAGAGACTGAACCCAGGTCTCCCACATTGCAGGTGGATTTTTTTACTGTCTGAGCCACCCGGAAAGCCCAAGTACAGAAGAGGGATGATGAATATTCCCCTGAGTTTTATCTTCTGTGTTATCTGACTTTCTTCTTTCTGCTCAACAAAGATTTCTTAGACTCCCCAGCTTTTTCTCCTTGAATCAGGGTTAACTTTTCTTGCTTTAACTTTCAAGCTTATCTGTTTATTTAAAGTACTATTTACGATGACACAAACTTTTTTGAATGGGTGTTTCAAAGCTGAAAACAGAACACTCCTGATACAAACACATAATTGAGAATATTTGGGAGGAATATATACTACCTGCATAGGACGAGTATTTATTTTCTATATAAAAATTTTTATAACATGACTTTTTAAATTCTGCAACTAAACCAGTGGGGGTAATTAGATAATAAATACTATTATCACTCACATTTAATCCTTCATCCTATTGCTGATCCTAAGCCTTCACATATCCTCCAGGAACTTGCTATACCAGTTTTATTTTCCCTCATAACATCCCGAAATCTTTTCTTGAATCTTAAAATGTTTGTGTTAACTGTCTTCAGTGTGTTAGGCAATGGGTTGGATGCTGGGAAAACAGCAGTGAACAATCATCTACGCTTGATTAAATTTCAGTGTAACATGGGGGAATGAGAAGTAAATAGGTATCACAAGATGGAGAAATGAGTATTTTGAGAGTTTGTGATAGTAGCACAAAGACAAGAGCCCTAATTCTTCTGCTACGTCAAAATAATGCTCAGGATTCCTTTATCCTAAGAAACCTCATTCAATTCTTATATTGGACACATTTTACTACCAGATTTTCCCATAGGGCATTAGGTCTTTCTCCTATTTTACATTCAGGCTTCTGCTCTCACCCATCCTGCTGGTACTGATATTTATCACTGAAGAATATCTTCTAAAGGCCAAATCCAGGGTCTTTTTCTTAACCTATTTCCTCTTGACTTAACGAAGCACTCTTCATTGCTGACTGCCCCAAGCTCACTGACTGGATCCTTGAACAGCAGCCTAATGTGTTTTACATTCGTCTTTGTCCCTATTCCCTCCCAAGATGTTAATCATCGTTTCCAGCTCCAGCTCCTCTCCTGAGTGCCATCTTTCATTTTCACCTGTGCATTTCCCCTAGATGTTCTGCCAAACCTTAAATTCATGGGGATAAGTACTAACTCATCATATTCAAACTCCAAAAAGCATATCTTTGACATGATACAGTTTCTCCCTCTCTCTTTTTAATCTTTAACGGTTCCTTGTTACCTACTAAATTATATACAAGGTCTTCCGTAGACATTCAAGGCTCTATATATCCTTAAGCCATATTTCCAACATTTTCTCCTTTGTTACTTTTCTGTACCCACCCTATCATGAAGACCAAGTTAAGAGATGGCTGCATTTTAACAGTCGCATATTTTTCTGCTTCTATTTGCTTGCTCATTCTTTTTCTTGGACTGAAGTTCTATCTACTTTCATCTGCTTCTGTCAGTATGCTGCTAGTCTTTCCAAGGCCCTCACATTAGTCACCTATCCCATGATGTTACCCTAAAATTGTTTTTCCTTTTTAGAATGCTATAGTACGTTTCCCCTAGAATCACCCTCTATCATGTATTTGTAATGTGCTTTAAAATATACTACGTAATATCTTTGAGGGATGAAACTAGCATCTTGCTTTGAACATATGCCTTAACAAATATTTGTTGAGTTGCACTTACCCCTTCAAATCATCATCTTTTCTTGACTCATCTGTTTTGGATGTATATTTGTCCCAATAACTTGCATGTAGATATAAAAATATATGCACTAAATTTGAGAAGTACAAAAATTTGTGAGTGATAACAGCACATTGGATGACAAAAGCAAGAGCCAAAAAAGAAGCTAGATTTAAAAAAAAGCAGGGTTATTTAGAACATTGATCTGAAAGAAATCATTGGCCAAGAAATAGATGAAGAGGAAATGGATGGGCAGTAGCCTATGTAGAAAGAGTACTTAAGTATTTGATTCTGTGGTAAAGCCAAAATGAATGAACAGTCAACAACTAACTGTTCAGCTCTGTCATTTATTAGGGGTCAAAATAGGGAAGTCACTTAATTTCTTGGAGTATTTACTCTTTCAGCTATTAAACATTATTGAACACTAGAACTAAGTACAAGATGTTTCCAGGTGCTGGAGTTACAACTGCAAAAAAGAGTACATGTAAAGTAAAATAAAGTAAAAAAAAAAAAAAAACAATTAAAAAAAAAGAAAAAAAAAGAGTACATGGTCTCTGTCCTTATGGACTAAAACATTAGTGAAATAATAATCTTTGTCCCATGTTATAGTAAATGATACTTTTCATCTTGAAAAGTTATGATGCAGAAGGTTAAATCAGAGAAAGACAAGAGAATTAAGAGGAGAGAAATAAATAAATACTATGTGTCAAATATTAAAATACAAATAATAATGTGGATAAAACATGTGTAGTGTATTACTTGGGTATGTTTTTGACATACTTTCACTCCTGATGTTATTTCACATTTCCTGTAATGCATTAGGGTGTGAATTCATTTATTATGCTTAGCAACAGAGCATTTTTGATCTGAAGATATATGTACTGCTTCACTTTTTGAAAATTTCTTTGTAACAGCTTCTTCAAGTATTTCTACTCTTATAGCCTACATTCTTCTGGAACTCCTCTTATGTATATATTGGTGATTCTCAATGTATCTTCCATGTTTCTTTTCCTTTTCTTTCTTTTCTTTAACATGGTTGAATTTATCATATGTAAATTATACCTAAATACAGCAGCTATGAAATACATATCATGGCCAGGACTGGTTCTTGTCCTTCCATATTTCTTGGCTATTCTTTCTTTAAAAAAATGCCTTTCTCTTTTTATGCTTTATTCTGGGAAATTTCCCCAGTATTTGAGTCTAAATGCTTTTCCCTTTTTGTTTCATAATTCCCTCTTCATTTTTTTAATGCAAGTTTTTCTTTAATACATCTCCTTGGGCAATCCACACATATTTATTTGAAAGTCTTTGCTATAATATACCTTTATATATAATTAAAAAATAAAAATTTTACCACACTATTTCATAAAATTAATCTTGAGTGAATTTATAACTTGATTTTTGACTTTTTTGGCATTGGGCATCTTCATGGGGTTATGGAATTTTGTTTGGTAGAGAAGTTGTTTTGAATAGGTATAAAATATTTCTTCTGATATAAAAATCAATATATGCTCTTTATAAAAATGCATAAAAGGAATATGTAATAGAAAGCAAAACTTCTAGAAATAACCAGTGGGTCTAGCTTGGTTATACTCCTTTAGATGTTTTATCCCCCTCTCTGGCTAGTAACATGCAATAAAATTGCAAAAGTGATATGGGAAGATCAACTTTTGTGGGAGACTTTTGCATTTATTTTTTTCCCGTCCCTCTACTTCTGGATCATTCTTCATAGTCTTGTTTTTGCAATTGTTTCCTACTAGCCACTGGTGGCCCAGCCCAGCCAGATTCAAGTCTCTTATCGGTACTGATTGTCACTATCTAGTAGCAATAGTGCAGATCATGCCACAGATCCTAGAGAGACCTTGCTTGACACTGATGAGGCTCTGCTGTTCTCTCTTGCCTCCCTCCATCTGGAGCATCTTATAAAGCTAGACCCACCTCAAGAACAAGTTGTAGGAGTTACAACAGTCCAGCCTCTGACTTCCAGCAATGACTTTGTCACATCTTTTCTCTAGGGGCACGTTTAGTTCTTATTATTTGCAGAAGCAACACTCTGAGCTACTAGTGGTTGCTTCTGGCTCAAGAGTAGACCAGGTCTATGACTATTCCTGCACACTGTCTTCAATTTTCATTCTTTACAGTTAGTGAAGATGTTAAATATTTTTATAAAATTCCCTTTGTCATTGAGTTTGAATAATTTCTTTCACATACATTCAACATGCACTGTCATTTTCAGAAAACTTGAATTAGTTAATTTAAAACTAGCTGATGTCCAGCTACACTGGCAGTTACCTTGAGAGAGAGCAGTGAAAAGATAGCAGTGTATATCTATTAGTAGAAATACTGTGGCTTGAAATTCTTACAGACCCTACAAGGATAATTGCTTTACAGAATTTTGTTGTTTTTCTGTCAAACCTCAACATGAATCAGCCATAGGTATGCATATATCCCCATCCTTTTGAACTTCCCTCCCACCTCCCTCTCCATCCCACCCCTCCAGGTTGATATAGAGTCCCTGTTTGAGTTTCCTAAGTCATACAGCAAATTCCCGTTACCTGTCTATTTTACATATGGTAATTTAAGTTACCATGTTACACTTTCCATATATCTAACCCTCCCCTCCTCTCTCCTCATATCCATAAGTCTATTCTCTATGTCTGTTTCTCCATTAAAAGTAAAGTCGCTCAGTCGTGTCTGATTCTTTGTGACCTCATGAACTGCAGCCCACCAGGCTCCTCTATCCATGAGATTCTCCAGGCAAGAATACTGGAGTGGGTTGCCATTTCCTTCTCCAAGGGATCTTCCCAACTTAGGGATCGAACCCGGGTCTCCCACATTGTAGGCAGATGCTTTACCATCTGAGTCACCAGGGAAGTCCATTGACAGGCGAATGGATAAAGAGGTTGTGGTATATATGCACAATGGAATATTACTTAGCCATAAAAGGAACACATTTAAGTTAGTCAAATGCATTTCTCCATTGCTGCCCTGTAAATAAATTCTTCAGTACCATATTTCTAGATTTCACATATATACATTAGAATACAATATCTTTCTATTTCTGACTCTCTTCACTCTGTATAATAGGTTCTAGGTTCATCCACCTCATCAGAACAGACTCAACTGCATTCTTTTTTATGGTTAAGTAATATTCCATTGTGTATATATACCACAACTTCTTTATCCATTCATCTGTCAATGGACATCTAAGTTGCTTGCAAGTTCTAGCTATTGTAAATAGTGCTGCAATGAACAATGGGATATATTCTTTTGGCCTCTTCTTTAGAGCTCTCTCTTTGCATATTTATTGAAAACTTATGCTTTTTAAAGCTTAATATAATTCATCTAAAAATACTGAAAATAGAAGGGAAATAAGAGCAAGACTATAGTTTGATTTATTTCAATCTCACAATGCCTAGAGACAAATATACACTCTCAGTCTTATTAGAGAGGCTATTGCCTATGGTCCGATCCGTATCATGTTAGTGATTCATTCAGTATACTTTAAAAATCTCTGGGCTTCTTCTTCTCATTAAACAAGATTTCTCAAGTTTTCCAGCAAAAAGGGACACATCTCTGTGTCTCTAATTTCAATTTCTTCATATATATCAGAATTAAATAAACATTTGTAGACTGTCAACTTACAGCAAGAGTGTCTGCTTTCACTGTAGGATTCTAAGAATGTGATCTATGCATTTTTAATTTCTAAAGACTTTCTAGCATTTATGAAAGAAGTCAGATAGCTGGAAAAGTTATATCTCTGCCATCTCTCCTTGGAACTAGCCATTACAATGACACCACACAGTATTATTATGGTAGACCCGATGACTACTGTTTTATTTTTTTATTTTTATTGAAGTGTAGTTGACGTATGGTAGACCTAATGACTACTGTTTTATTTTTTTAGTTTTATTGAAGTGTAGTTGACGTATGGTAGACCCAATGATTACTGTTTTATTTTTTTAGTTTTATTGAAGTGTAGTTGACTTACATTGTTGTGTTAATTTCTGATGTACAGCAAAGTGACTCCATTATACATATATATTCTTTTCCATTATGTTTATCACAGGATATTGCATATAGCTTCCTGTGGTATACAGTAATGCCTTACTGTTTATCAATCCTATATATAATAGTTTATTAATATAGCTGCTAATCCCAAACTCTCAAACCCTCCTTCCCTCAACCCCCTTCTCTCTTGGCAACCACAAGTGTGTTTTTTATTTCCATGTGACCTCTGGTTTTTGGTGTCAAATTCTGTAGATTTATTTATGGAATGTCATTAACTGTGTCATTCTTTCCATGTCTATTGCAATATCACTATTTTCCTTTTCTTTTTCTGAACAAATTCAATTGCTTTTAACTGGTCTTCCTACCTGAGTCTAATGGTATTTAATGTTTATGAGGTCCTGGATTTTTCTGAGAATCTGACAAAAAATGTGGAGCTTCTTGAAAATTCACTTACGTACATACAGTCTACATTTTAGATAAATTTCAGTGAGGTTCATAAATCTGTTAAGCTGCCATGTGGACTCCTAAAAGTACTTCCACTTGAACTTAATATATTCATTTCATTCACCCATTCTTTTTGCAATCAAACACTTTTGCATCTGCACTAAGGTACATAAATTTATGCTAAGCTCTGGATATATAAAGATATATAGGAAATAAATTTTCCTCTTAAGGAACTTTAGTCAAGACAAGAGAGAGGAACTATGTTCAACATATACAACAAAGTGATAATAGTCATTTGTATCTTTCCAAAGACAGAACATTTTGATTCTGTTAGGGATCAGATTGACCTTTCTAAAGGAATGCCTTTATTATTCTATTCCTACATTAAGCAAACTGCAATGGTGCTCTATTAATGGAGGAAAATGAACAAAATTTTTTACTTGAAATCTAAGAACTTTGCTAATCAGACTCTAGTCTATTTTTTTTTGCTGTGAGCTGCCTGCAATGTCACATGGGGAAAGTTAAATAAAATCTCTGGATTTCAGTTTTCTCATCTATAGTAATTATGATAATGGCAAGAAAAACAAGAATACCAGATACAAAATATCTTATAGAATTTGAACAGTGAAAAGTGAAAGTTAAGTCGCTCAGTCATGTCTGACTCTTTGCGACCCCATGGACTGTAGCCCACCTGGCTCCTCTGTCCATGGGATTCTCCAGGCAAGAATACTGGAGTGGGTTGCCATTTCCTGTCCTCTCTTGTATCAGAGTAGCTAAGAATGAGGACTTTGGGTCAGCAGCACCTCTGATCCATTCTTGCTTTTGCCAATTTTTTTCTTTATGGTTTGAGACAGGTAATTTGACCTGATTATCAATTTTCTCAGTACACAAAGGAAATAATATAGACCCTGAGGGCAGCTGAGGATTAACTAAGGTCTAAATGGGACACTACAAATGATCTGACCATGGTATCTAACACAGTACTAGATATTATTATTATTATACATATAAACATAAAAAGTATAAGACTTTTAAAGTAGATATACTTATCATTATTCACATATAAGAAAACTGAAGCTCTGATAGTTAAATAACTTTCTCAGGTTGTACAGGTACTGAGAAGTGTAGCTGGGATTCAAGTTCCTCTGACTCTAGAGGTCATGGTTAATCCAAAGCCAGGCAGAGGGCGGCATGGGGTACAGGGAGAAGAGGCAAGAAATGAGAGGGAAAGAAGAGCAGTGGCGCTGTCCTTAGCATGCCGCCATTTGTCCCCTCTCTTTTCAATGTTCTAATTTGAATTTTCCACTTCAACTGGCCATGTCTAATCATCAACCCAGAATCGCCTCACCTCTGTGTCTTTGCGCCACATCTTGTCTCTTGCCTCTAGGTTCAGTTCCTACTCCTTCTGAATAGCCCCAGGGGAGACTCACTGGCTTTTGGAGACTGTCTAGACCATATCTCTTGGGAGTCGTCTTTTGCAGACTCAGCTTCCATAACACTTGTTTTCTGTATCACTCACTTGCTGCTCATGTTGCCAGCTCTTTATTGCTGCCTTTTAGGTCCATGTGTTTTTATGGCTGCACACGGGTCACACCTCCTCGTAGCAGGAGCTGTGGTTTGAAATCACAGTGCTTGCTATGCTGTCTCCCATGAACTAGCGTTCCATGCATATCTCATTGTTGAGTGAGTGCATTTCATCTTGGAAAATAATATTAAAGTATGCCTTCCTCCAGAACTCTGAAATCATAATCTCAATCATAAGGAAAATACAGTTCTATTTGTACACTGCTTCATTAGAAATATAGCTAATGTGCAGAGTAATACACACTTTTATTCTTGTAACTGGAAGATGGATGACAAGACTTGTCTTGGACTTGAAGTGTCATGGACTTGAAGGAAATCATGGCATCAAGGGAAATGTGATGAAATGCTAGGGAGTTTATTATTTTGATCTCTTCCTTTCTTTCTTTCTTTCTTTTTTTTTCCTGTTCTGAGAAAAATGAGTTACTATAGCATTTTAAGAGTCCAGCATCCTTGAAGCCCTGTTAATGTAACAGTAACATTCTTAGCATTTATGCTATTTACTTGCCGTGTAACACATAGGTGTCAGACAGTGGGTAAAGTTCTTTCCGGAGAGTGTGTGATTCCTTATGCAAGATCTTCATGTTTGCCTTGTTATATGATTGGGGGAAAAAGATACTTAAACATAAGAACTCAAGACAGTTAAGTTTTTTCCTCAGTGAAACTTTTATTTTAATCTTTGGGATGTTGCAAACTCTTAAGTGTTGCTCTTACAGTTTATGGTGAGCTTTTGACTTGTATTATCTTTGATATTTTTTCTTTTGTTCAGATTATTTTCTGTAGATAAGGAAGATGGGAAAAGGAGACTTCAAACAGATGGCACTGGTGCCTCGGGTATGATCTTAACAACAGGCTGTGTCCTGCACTGTAGGAAATGCTGTTATTAAGGTAACTAAGCATAAGGCATATGGTCATGCCATGTTGATTTTGGGAATCAAAAAATAACGTTTTTACTTATTTCTGACAGAAAACCAGTTTACTTAATAGTTTTTCCTTTAAACTTATGTAGAAGAGTACAGGACTAGAAAATTTGAATTTATGTGGTTATCAGAGCGTGATTACAGGCTGTCTCACAGGACAGTGTGATATTGTGCTTGTGAAATAATGCATTTTGTTTTTTGCTTTGTTTTTAATGGACATTTCTCAGTCTTGGTCTCATGTGACCTTTGAGGGCATGTGACACTCGTGCTCACTCCCCTTCCTGGATGTCCTTTCTTCACGTGGTTCTGTGGTTTTCACCTGGGCACACTGGCCAGCTCTCAGTCTCATTAACTGTTGATCCCTCTTCTCCCTTCCTTCTGATTGCTGAAGTATTCCAACACACTCACTCCCTTGGTGGTTGTATCCATTGGTATAGCTGATATACCAAGTAAGTGACAACAAATTCCAAATTTAAATCTCCAGCCCAGAGCCTGAGCTACTGAAATCAGTATTTAACTGCTGACTTGACTTCTCCACTTGGATGTCTAACAAGCATCTCAAATTAGACATGTTCAAAACTCTTCCCTCTCGAACCTGCTTCTGCTCCAGTCTTGCCTGTCTCATTTGATGGCATTTCCATCACTCCATATGCTTTCCAAAGGATAACTCACCATAGTCCAATTACTGTTGACTCTTGGACTGCAAGGAGATCCAACCAGTCCATTCTAAAGGAGATCAGTCCTGGGTGTTC
>SJYV01021959.1:0-22481 GCA_006410875.1 Neotragus pygmaeus | reverse complement strand
TGAACCCCCCTCCCACCTCCCACCCCACATCATCCCTCCAGATCATCTCTGTGCAGCAGCCCCAAGCATCCTGCATCTTGCATCGAACATAGACTGGCGATTCGTTTCTTACATGATAGTATACATGTTTCAATGCCATTCTCCCAAATCATCCCACCCTCTCCCTCTCCCTCAGAGTCCAAAAGTCCGCTTTACACATCTGTGTCTCTTTTGCTGTCTTGCATACAGGGTAATTGACCCAATTTTAATATTTTTGTGTCTGAGGGAATTAGAGAGGTGGAACAGTCAGAATATATACAACACTTACCAATTAAGTTCACTGTCTTATGTGAGTGTGGTTGATGGTACTCTAAAACAATTAATAGTAACATCAATGATCACTGATTAAAGATTACCATAGCAAATGTAACAATACGGAAAAGTTTGAAATATTGGGAGAATTACCAAGATGTGATACAGAGACATGAAGCAAGCTGTTGGAAAAATGGCACTGATAAACTTGCTTCATGCAGGGCGGCCACAGACCTTCAATTCGTAAAAAATGCAATATCTACAAAGCATAATTAAGTGAAGCACAATAAAATGAGGAATGCCTGTACTATTTTCCAAAATATCAGTGTTTCTTTTTTCATTTAAACTGAAATATGTTCTAGCATATTATTTAAAAGACTGAAAAAGTTGCCAACTTCACTTTTCTCTAAAAATTTTTAAATGTGATATAAAACAATTACAATTTCATGAGAAGAATTCTTTTTGCTTATTCTATACTTTGAATTTTTCTTTATGAAAGCAAATGACAACTTAGGATTTACTGTATTTCATGAAGGGATTACTTCTAACATTACTTGGTTTAGAAATTATGTAATTTAATTTTTTTGATGATAGTAACATTTCTTATATTTCAGTGTTTCCTTTTCAGCTCATTTACATGAAATTGACACGTTCGTTACTGAGGCTATGGAAGTCTTAACAATTATGCCCCAGTCTGTGGAAGAGATAGGTAATGCAAATTTACAATATAGTAAGCTACAAGAACGGAAGCCAGAGGTAAGAATCACAAAGTAATTTGTTTGTTTTTAATTGTACTGGAATGATTAAATCATGTGATATTATGTGACTGCAAATATCATATAATTACAATATTATAAGGAAGTCTATAAAATTAGTCTGCTTATGATTGGACTCTTGATGTTATGTTGTTGTAATGAAACAGTAACCACAATATATATTGTTTTCAGAAATATTTGTGACCTTTTATGATGTGGCTTATTAGAATAAGACTAAACTTAAATAGTTCATACTGTTACTTCCAAGGTTGTACTTTTATGATGCTTAAATATGAAGTTAGTGCTGAAATAGGAGTACACACACACACACATGATGGAAGAGCTCTTAATTTGAGACAAAGATAAAAAGGTGGTTAAAGATTCATAAAAACAGTATCCAGAACCAGTATTCTAGAACCTAGAATAAACAAGCCAAAATTTATTGAACATGTTATAGGTGATCTTAGTTATTTTTGGAGGAAAGAGGAGAAATAATTCAAAATAGATACACACTTATGTATTCCTCTTACGTGATAGGTTGAAAATTACAAGATAGATTAGAGGTGAGAGAAATAATATACCTTCATGGTAGAATGAATTATAAACTTTTATATGGTAGGCTTAAAGGTATAAAGAGGGTTTAAAGGTAAACAAAATAGTGTACTTGTCTAGTAGAAGGAAGTAACTAAAGAAAGAATAGCATAATGAACTGTGGCAGTTAGCTAAATCACGGAGGCATTTATTTGACAAATACTTATTATAGATTGAAGGCAGGAGGAGAAGGACATGACAGAGGATGAGATGGTTGGATGGCATCACCAGCTCGATGGACATGAGTCTGAGCAAGCTCTGGGAGTTGGTGATGGACAGGGAGGCCTGGCGTGCTGCAGTCCATGGGGTCACCAAGAGTCGGACAGACTACAGATCACCTGATATATTGCAGGCATTGTGCTAGGCACTGTGGTTGCAAGTATGGTTGCTCTGTGTTACTGAAATCTGCATTCGTCTGTAAGGTTGTGGTGTGTGTGTGTGTGTCTGTGTGTGTGTGATAGAGACGGAGAGAAAGGAGCATGAGGCGCTAGATTAGTAAGAGGATGAGCGTGCCCAACTGCGCGATGTTTCTCAGGGCGGTGATCCTGGAGACTGTATCAGACAGATGACGTCTGTATGCACTGGGACCTGCAGGGTAAGGAGGCAACCATTCCGAGATTTAGAGGGCAGATGGAACAGTGGATACAAAGATCTTAAGGTAGAGGACCTTGATATACTTAAGGAAGTGAGATAGGTGTAAATATTGTCAAGAAACTTAGTTATCAAGAAAGCCATATTATTCAAGAAAAAAGTGGTTTGAATGAAATTAGAGAGGTAGGCAAGGGCCAGATTATGAAGGGACTTTCAGACAATCCTAGGGAGTTTGAGTTCTTTTCTGAGAATAGTAAAAAAATTTTAGACGGATTTAAGCAATGNATCATCCCTCCAGATCATCTCTGTGCAGCAGCCCCAAGCATCCTGCATCTTGCATCGAACATAGACTGGCGATTCGTTTCTTACATGATAGTATACATGTTTCAATGCCATTCTCCCAAATCATCCCACCCTCTCCCTCTCCCTCAGAGTCCAAAAGTCCGCTTTACACATCTGTGTCTCTTTTGCTGTCTTGCATACAGGGTAATTGACCCAATTTTAATATTTTTGTGTCTGAGGGAATTAGAGAGGTGGAACAGTCAGAATATATACAACACTTACCAATTAAGTTCACTGTCTTATGTGAGTGTGGTTGATGGTACTCTAAAACAATTAATAGTAACATCAATGATCACTGATTAAAGATTACCATAGCAAATGTAACAATACGGAAAAGTTTGAAATATTGGGAGAATTACCAAGATGTGATACAGAGACATGAAGCAAGCTGTTGGAAAAATGGCACTGATAAACTTGCTTCATGCAGGGCGGCCACAGACCTTCAATTCGTAAAAAATGCAATATCTACAAAGCATAATTAAGTGAAGCACAATAAAATGAGGAATGCCTGTACTATTTTCCAAAATATCAGTGTTTCTTTTTTCATTTAAACTGAAATATGTTCTAGCATATTATTTAAAAGACTGAAAAAGTTGCCAACTTCACTTTTCTCTAAAAATTTTTAAATGTGATATAAAACAATTACAATTTCATGAGAAGAATTCTTTTTGCTTATTCTATACTTTGAATTTTTCTTTATGAAAGCAAATGACAACTTAGGATTTACTGTATTTCATGAAGGGATTACTTCTAACATTACTTGGTTTAGAAATTATGTAATTTAATTTTTTTGATGATAGTAACATTTCTTATATTTCAGTGTTTCCTTTTCAGCTCATTTACATGAAATTGACACGTTCGTTACTGAGGCTATGGAAGTCTTAACAATTATGCCCCAGTCTGTGGAAGAGATAGGTAATGCAAATTTACAATATAGTAAGCTACAAGAACGGAAGCCAGAGGTAAGAATCACAAAGTAATTTGTTTGTTTTTAATTGTACTGGAATGATTAAATCATGTGATATTATGTGACTGCAAATATCATATAATTACAATATTATAAGGAAGTCTATAAAATTAGTCTGCTTATGATTGGACTCTTGATGTTATGTTGTTGTAATGAAACAGTAACCACAATATATATTGTTTTCAGAAATATTTGTGACCTTTTATGATGTGGCTTATTAGAATAAGACTAAACTTAAATAGTTCATACTGTTACTTCCAAGGTTGTACTTTTATGATGCTTAAATATGAAGTTAGTGCTGAAATAGGAGTACACACACACACACATGATGGAAGAGCTCTTAATTTGAGACAAAGATAAAAGGTGGTTAAAGATTCATAAAAACAGTATCCAGAACCAGTATTCTAGAACCTAGAATAAACAAGCCAAAATTTATTGAACATGTTATAGGTGATCTTAGTTATTTTTGGAGGAAAGAGGAGAAATAATTCAAAATAGATACACACTTATGTATTCCTCTTACGTGATAGGTTGAAAATTACAAGATAGATTAGAGGTGAGAGAAATAATATACCTTCATGGTAGAATGAATTATAAACTTTTATATGGTAGGCTTAAAGGTATAAAGAGGGTTTAAAGGTAAACAAAATAGTGTACTTGTCTAGTAGAAGGAAGTAACTAAAGAAAGAATAGCATAATGAACTGTGGCAGTTAGCTAAATCACGGAGGCATTTATTTGACAAATACTTATTATAGATTGAAGGCAGGAGGAGAAGGACATGACAGAGGATGAGATGGTTGGATGGCATCACCAGNAAAGGTAAACAAAATAGTGTACTTGTCTAGTAGAAGGAAGTAACTAAAGAAAGAATAGCATAATGAACTGTGGCAGTTAGCTAAATCACGGAGGCATTTATTTGACAAATACTTATTATAGATTGAAGGCAGGAGGAGAAGGACATGACAGAGGATGAGATGGTTGGATGGCATCACCAGCTCGATGGACATGAGTCTGAGCAAGCTCTGGGAGTTGGTGATGGACAGGGAGGCCTGGCGTGCTGCAGTCCATGGGGTCACCAAGAGTCGGACAGACTACAGATCACCTGATATATTGCAGGCATTGTGCTAGGCACTGTGGTTGCAAGTATGGTTGCTCTGTGTTACTGAAATCTGCATTCGTCTGTAAGGTTGTGGTGTGTGTGTGTGTGTCTGTGTGTGTGTGATAGAGACGGAGAGAAAGGAGCATGAGGCGCTAGATTAGTAAGAGGATGAGCGTGCCCAACTGCGCGATGTTTCTCAGGGCGGTGATCCTGGAGACTGTATCAGACAGATGACGTCTGTATGCACTGGGACCTGCAGGGTAAGGAGGCAACCATTCCGAGATTTAGAGGGCAGATGGAACAGTGGATACAAAGATCTTAAGGTAGAGGACCTTGATATACTTAAGGAAGTGAGATAGGTGTAAATATTGTCAAGAAACTTAGTTATCAAGAAAGCCATATTATTCAAGAAAAAAGTGGTTTGAATGAAATTAGAGAGGTAGGCAAGGGCCAAATTATGAAGGGACTTTCAGACAATCCTAGGGAGTTTGAGTTCTTTTCTGAGAATAGTAAAAAAATTTTAGACGGATTTAAGCAATGGCACCCCACTCCAGTACTCTTGCCTGAAAAATCCCATGGAAGGAGGAGCCTGGTAGGCTGCAGTCCATGGGGTCACTGAGGGTCAGACACGGCTGAGCAACTTCACTTTGACTTTTCACTTTCATGCACTGGAGAAGGAAATGGCAACCCACTCCAGTGTTCTTGCCTGGAGAATCCCAGGGACGGGGGAGCCTGGTGGGCTGCTGTCTATGGGGTCGCACAGAGTCAGACACGACTGACGCGACTTAGCAGCAGCAAGCAATGAGAAGATAAATGTGGATTGCATTTTGAAGTGATTACTCTGGCTGCTTCATGGAGAATGGATTGGAGGGAGACGATAGTAGCAGAGAGTTAGTAGGATACTTCAGTTGGTATACAAAGGATTATCCAAGCTTATACCATGGAATAGCAGAGGAGATGGAGAGAACCGGAGAAAGTGATGATGCATTTTAGAGTTAGAACCAAGGTCTTCTGATGCGTTAGTAGACAGGGGATTAGAGGGAAAGACATAAACATGTCTCTTAGGTTTTTGGCTTAAGCAGCTAGGAAGCTAACGGTAGCATTTGCTGAGATGAAGATGACTACAGAGGAGTTGTTTGGGAATTGGAGGTAGCAGGGATTGACATGTCATGTAGAATGAGGAATTTGGAATTTAGAGTAAAGGTGAAAATTAGAGATATACATTTGGAAATCATTTTAATATTCATGATGTTTAAAGCCATGGAATTGAACTAGCTCATCTGATTGACAAACTGTAGAGTGTATAGAATCAGGTTTGAGCATTTCAAAATTTAGAGTTCAAGTATAGATGGAGGCAGCGAAGGAGATTGATAATGACGTGGAATGAAGTACATGAAGCATATCATCACAAAAACTAAGGGAAATAGATGTATGTTGGGAACTACATGTGAGGCAGGGTGTGGCATGAGACAGAATAAAAAGCTAGGCAGAATCCAGGTCATGTGAGCCACACGATTCTATGGACTCTGAGGAGTCACTGCTGAGTTTTCAGTGGCAAGATGTTACAGAATGGTGTTTCGGTATGTATCTCTGCTGGTGTGTGGATAAGTAGCTTTGCATGCAGACAGACTTGGAAACGGGCTTACAGGTGGCACTAATGGTAAAGAACCCTCCTGCCAATGCAGGAGACAGATAGTTTGATCCCTGGATCGGGAACATCCCCTGGAGTATGAAGTGGCAACCCACTCCAGTATTCTTGCCTGGAGAATCCCATGTACAGAGCAACCTGGCTGGCTACAGTCCATGGGGTCGCAAGGAGCTGGACATGACTGAAGCAACTTGGCTTGCTTACATGCATGACACAAACTTGAAAACTTGTAATGCCTTCACAGGCTTAAGTTCTTTTCACACTGGAAATGAGATCCTACTCTGTTTTCTTTTTATGGCTTCACTGATAGCTCAGTTGGTAAAGAATCTGCCTGCAATGCAGGAGACTCCAGTTCAATTCCTGGTTTGGGGAGATCCCCTGGAGGAGGGAAAGGCTACCCACTCCAATGTTCTGGCCTGGAGAATTCCATGGACTGTAGAGTCCATGGGGTCCCAAAGAGTCAGATGCAACTTTCACTTTCTGTCTTCTCTCTCACTGGTGTTCCTAGTGCAACATGGGTTCTTGGTTAATTGTTTCTCGGTTTCTCTGTTTCTCAGGAATTGCAAACTGGCCATTGAGATAAATTTGATTTTGTGGTGGTGTTGTCTGTTATGTAAGCATAATGATTTTTAAATATCTTTCAATGGATTTTACTGCTTTGATGAGTAGCAAAAGTAGTTATAAATTATAGGACACTATTGTTTTATAGTGCTTTAAAAGATCTAGAAGCAATTTGAGCAGTTTAGCACTTATTGACCTACACCTGGGTTGTTTAATGGACTGCTCATTATATACAACTCAGGGCATTTCAGGCAGAAGCTAAATATAGGAACTTGATTCCGATTCTTCAGTTTTTCCTTTCTTTCTCTTTCATTTTTTTTCTTAATATATATATTTTGTTGAAGTATAGTACTTACAATGTTTCAGGTACACAGCAGGGTGATTCATTTATATGCATATATTATTTTTCAGATTATTTTCCATTATAGGTCATTACAAGATTTTGACTGTAGGTCCCTGTGCTATGTAGTAAACATTTGTTGCTTGTTGCAACAAAAATTGGAAAACATAAACTAAATGAAATGGTAGCACTGAATATGAAATAGAAAAAGTGAAACAAGCTAGATAAAAGTAAAAGGTCATCATATAGTCCAGTTGTTTTTGAACATGACTGCTCAATAGAAACATATCTGGAACTTTGGAGGAAAAAAAGCAATACCTGAGCATTTGCTTTTTTCAAAAAATTTCAAGATAATTCTGATATGCGTCTGGATCGTAAAAAGTGATTACAGATTTTTCTATTAAATGGTAGTTTTGGTGTTATAGAATTGTGTAATTTTTCTGTTTGTTGACCAATCATGATACAAGTGGGTAATTGCTACATAATCACAATAGTGAAAGATGTTTCTCAGATTTCACAATCAATAGCCAGACAAAAAAGATAATTAATTGCAAACCATAAAAGTCTCCAGCATTTTCTTTGAGTGGAACCTGTATAATAAGAATGTTACTTTGAACAGATATAGTATTGTCTTTCTATAATCATGATTTAATTTAGTTTCATATTACCACTTTTATTATCCTTTTTAACTGATGTTTGAGTGCTTTAGTTGAGTTTGCATGTAATATATATTAGAAACTTTATATCTAGAAATTTAAAAATTAAATAAAAGTAAAAATCCTGATATAAAAAGCAAATCATAAAACAATTTTAAATAAATGGAATTGTAATAAATTTGATAAAGTATGTTGTTTTTCACATATTATTTTTTACTTTTAGATTTTGCCCTTATTTCAAGAGGCTGAAGATAAAAACAGACTTTTACGGACTGTGGCAGGTGGAGGTGTAGAAACAATTAGTAATCTGAAAGCTAAGTGGGATAAATTTGAGTTGATGATGGAAAGTCACCAACTTATGATTAAAGACCAGGTAAGAAGCCTTCTTTGTTAAAATGAGAACAGTTTTTTCCCTCATTTACAATTTCTTGTCTTTATTCCATTATAGCTCACATTTATAAGAATTTTATATTGTTGATGGAATTGCTGTCCCTCAGCACTTCTATGTAATAAGATATTTTGTATAAGTGATGATCATGTCACAGAGTTTACCTTTACTTTATGCCATCCCAAGAACATATGTGACAGTATTATCAGACTTTCTTATGAATGGTTTGTTACCTACTGTGTGTGGTGTCCTGTAAGAGTCCAGTCTGGAAGCTGTGCGCATCTACTGTGCTAATATCCTACTGACCAGAACCTAGTGTTCTGGCAGTGAGCTGCATGGGAGACTGGGAGATGCCCTTCTTTATTAAGCAGCTGTATAATCGGGTAGAACAACTGGATGTCACTGAGTAAACTTTTTTCATCATATTAATTTTGTTGATAGTTATCACAGATGCTGTTAGTCACATGAATGGTTTTATAATGTTGATGTTTGCAGTGTATCTTTTGTTATTGTAAATTTAGTGTCTAAATTATTTTTGAGTTAATTTATTGTACTTGAAATATAATGAAGAAGAATCTTTAGAAAAGTTGATATTGATGTTTTTTGACCTTTAAATAGAAAATATTGGAAGTAAAAATGTGAATATAAAGTAGAAATTTACATTGAGTTAAATTATGCCTACTTTGTTGACTTATAGATTGAAGTGATGAAAGGAAACGTCAAATCACGTCTTCAGATTTATTATCAAGAACTGGAAAAATTTAAAGCTCGTTGGGACCAACTAAAGCCTGGTGATGATGTTATTGAAACAGGCCAGCCGGATACTCTTGATAAAAGTGCAAAGTCAATAAAAGAGAAGAAAGTTGAATTTGATGATCTTGAAGTCATAAGAAAAAAGCTGCTGTATGTTTATTCTTTAAAATTGATAGTGCTCATTTTGAGAAAAAAGTTTTATTATATATTAAGCTAATAATGTACCTGTATCTGTTATATTAATGTCTTTTTATAAGCTTCAGCAGTTTTAAAAATACCAGTATTAAGTGCTCATGCTACTGTTTTCTTAGGAGTTGTTGAATTATATTAGGAAAAAGAAAAGCAAATAAAAAAAAACCAAGTTTCTGATTGGACCTAGAAATAGAAATAATAGAAGTAATAATAGCAAATTAAATAATAATAGAAAATTAAATTTATTTAAAAGTTAAATTAAGGAGTTGGAATATGCTTGCTTTATATGATCTCTTTGTATTTGAAAATGGAATATATAAAATTAATGGAAAATTACTTTTAGAGCTNATAGAAATAATAGAAGTAATAATAGCAAATTAAATAATAATAGAAAATTAAATTTATTTAAAAGTTAAATTAAGGAGTTGGAATATGCTTGCTTTATATGATCTCTTTGTATTTGAAAATGGAATATATAAAATTAATGGAAAATTTAGAGCTTCTGGAAAATGAACCTAGTGAAAAGATGAAACTTAAAAGCATGCATTGTTTTGTGTTTTAATAATATAAAATATTAAGTTCAATAATTGCATTAAATATTATATATTAATGCATATTCATGGAATCTAGAAAAAGGGTATAGATGATTTTATTTGCAAAGCAGAACTAGAGACACTGATGTAGAGAACAAATGTATGGACACCAAGGAGGGAAAGCATGGAGGCTGGGATGAATTGGAAGATTGGGATTTATATATATATACACTACTGATACTATAAAATAGATACCTAATGAGAATGTACTGTCAGTTAGTTCACTTCAGTCGCTCAGTCGTGTCTGACTCTTTGTGACCCCATGGACTGCAGCACGCCAGGCCTCCATGTCCATCACCAGCTCCTGGAGTTTAATCAGACTTATGTCCATCGAGTTGGTGATGCCATCCAACCATCTCATCCTCTGTCGTCCCCTTCTCCTCCCGCCTTCAATCTTTCCCAGCATTAGAGTCTTTTCAAACGAATCAGTTCTTCACATTAGGTGGCCAGAGTATTGGAGTTTCATCTTCAGCATCAGTCCTTCCATTGAATACTCAGAGTGATCTCCTTTAGGATGGACTGGTTGGATCTCCTTACAGTCCAAAGGACTCTCAGGAGTCTTCTCCAACACCACAGTTCAAAAGCATCAGTGGTCCAACTCTCACATCCATACATGACTATCGGAAAAACTATAGCTTTGACTAGATGGACCTTTGTTGGCAAAGTCGTGTCTTTGCTTTTTAACATGCTGTCTAGGTTGGTCATCCCTGGTGGCTCAGATGGTAAAGCGTCTGCCTACAATGCAGGAGACCTGGGTTCAATCCCTGGGTCAGGAAGATTTCCTGGAGAAGGAAATGGCAACCCGCTCTAGTACTCTTGCCTGGAAAATCCCATGGACAGAAGAGCCTGGTGGGCTACAGTCCATGGGGTCGCAAAGAGTCCGGACACGACTGAGTGACTTAACTTTCACTTTCACTTCTAGGTGGGTCATAACTTTCCTTCCAAGGAGCAAGCGTCTTTTAATTTCATGACTGCAATCACCACCTGTAGTGATTTTGGAGCCCCCCCAAAATAAAGTCTGTCACTGTTTCCACTGTTTCTCCATCTGTTTGTCATGAAGTGATGGGACCAGATGCCATGATCTTAGTTTTCTGAATGTTGAGTTTTAAGCCAACTTTTTCACTCTCCTCTTTCACTTTTATCAAGAGGCTTTTTAGTTCCTCTTCAGTTTTTGCCGTAAGGGTAGTGTCATGGGGTTATTGATATATCTCCCTGCAATCTTGATTCCAGCTTGTGCCTCATCCAGCTTAGCATTTCTCATGATGTACTTACTCTGCATATAAGTTAAATAAGACAATATACAGCCTTGATGTACCCTTTTCGCGATTTGGAACCAGTCTGTTGTTCCATGTCCAGTTCTAACTGTTGCTTCTTGACCTGCATACAGATTTCTCAGGAGGCAGCTCAGGTGGTCTGGTATTCTCATCTCTTTCAGAATTTTCCACAGTTTGCTGAGATCCACACAGTCAAAGGCTTTGATATAGTCAATAAAGCAAAAGTAGTGTGTTTTTCTGGAATTCTTGCTTTTTTGATGATCTAGTGGAGAAGGAAATGGCAACCCACTCCAGTGTTCTTGCCTGGAGAATCCCAGGGACAGGGGAGCCTGGTGGCTGCCGTCTATGGGGTCGCACAGAGTCAGACACGACTGAAGCGACTTAGCAGCAGCAGCAGCAGTGGATGTTGGCAATTTGATCTCTGGTTCCTCTGCCTTTTCTAAATTCAGCTTTAACATCTGGAAGTTCATGGTTCACGTACTGTTGAAGCCTGGCTTGGATACTTTTGAGCATTACTTTGCTAGCATGTGAGAAGAGTGCAATTGTGCTGTAGTTTGAGCATTTTTTGGCATTGCCTTTCTTTGGGATTGGAATGAAAACTGACCCTTGCCAGTCCTGTGGCCACTGCTGAGTTTTGCAAATTTGCTGGCATATTGAGTGCAGCACTTTCACAGNGTGGGGTCGCACAGAGTCAGACACGACTGAAGCGACTTAGCAGCAGCAGCAGCAGTGGATGTTGGCAATTTGATCTCTGGTTCCTCTGCCTTTTCTAAATTCAGCTTTAACATCTGGAAGTTCATGGTTCACGTACTGTTGAAGCCTGGCTTGGATACTTTTGAGCATTACTTTGCTAGCATGTGAGAAGAGTGCAATTGTGCTATAGTTTGAGCATTTTTTGGCATTGCCTTTCTTTGGGATTGGAATGAAAACTGACCCTTGCCAGTCCTGTGGCCACTGCTGAGTTTTGCAGATTTGCTGGCATACTGATTGCAGCAGTTTCACAGCATCATCTTTCAGGATTTGAAATAGCTGCAACTGGAATTCCATCACAGCTCGGGAAACTGCACTCAGTGCTCTATTGTGAGCAATGGGAAGGAAATCTAATAACGCAGAGACATATGTGTCCATATAGCTGATTTGCTTTGTTGTACAATAAACCTAACAACATTGTAAAGCAACTATAGTCCAATAAAAATGAATTAAAATATTAAATGTTCATAAAAGTTGATATAAGTTTGGTCTGTTTAGGCAAATGCATCCATAAATTAATTGCTTTCATAGATGCTTGGAGGCTTTAGTACCATGCTTATTAAGTGACATTACACTAATTAGGAGAGCAATATCTTTCATTCCCTGTTGGCTCAAGCAATAAAGAATCTATGTGTCAATACTGGAGGTGCAGGTTCAATCTCTGGGTCAAGAAGATAACCTAGAGGAGGAAGTGGCATTCTTGTCTGGGAAACACCATGGAAAGAGAAGCCTTGGTGGGCTGCAGTCCATGGAGTTGCAAGAGTTGGATACAATGTAGCAACTAAACAACAACAATCTTGCATTCTAGAAACTAATTCTTTCAACCAAGAAGAATGTTAATGGATATTCTTTAATCTATTCTCAGATTTATCCACACATTTGTGTAATTCTCAACATTTGTTATATATGATCTATATTATGTATATAAAATATATTGATATATTATGAATTTTACTTTGACTCCTTTGGAAAAAGTGCATATTAATGAATTTAGAGGAGCTCATTGATAAGTAGTTAAAGTAAAATTCTCATGTTAAGTAGCCATAGCCTCCTACTGTCTACCTGCACTGTCAGATGGATGCACACAAAGACATACACAGGGAATGCAGTTAAGTTGTTAGTTTAGCTTACTGACATTTAACAGTTTTTCTTTTGTAAAAATCTACTGATATTTCACTACTTGTTTCTACAGTGATGATTGCCATCATTTTGGCCTAGAAGAGCCCAACTTCTCTTTGGCATATAGCATCTCTAAGGATATTGAGAGCTGTGCACAAATTTGGGCCTTTTATGAAGAGTTTCAGCAAGGATTTCAAGAAATGGCCAATGAGGACTGGATTACTTTTCGGTTTGATTCATAAATAATATTTACATTCTGATAGTTTTGTGGTATTTTTTGAGATGTAAACTTCAAGATATTTTTCTACTGTTTTACAGGACTAAGACCTATCTGTTTGAGGAATTTTTGATGAATTGGCATGACAGATTAAGAAAGGTTGAAGAACATTCAGTAATGACAGTGAAATTACAATCAGAGGTTGACAAATATAAAGTAAGATAGTTTTAATTATGCTATTATTTAAAAATGATGTTTGCAGTGTTCATGTATCTCTATTATGCAGTGATGTCACCTGGGAAGCCCAAACTGTAATTTTAGTTTATCTATTTTTAATGATTCCATTACACACACAAAAATACAAAGTATAGAGTAAACCAGAAAAGTTACTAATATTTCTGCTTCAATGTGAAATAAGTTAAAAGTAAGAAATTTATGGTTAAATTTATTATAAAGTGGAGTATTTGAGACTTAGCAATTAATATGTGGGCCATTTAGCATATTTAGGATATAGGTCATTTTCTAAATTTATAAAAATAGAAATATTTTAGGTCATGTTTTAAAATATATCAAGTTACAAAGGTAAATTTGCATGTATCCACATCAATGTTTAATAAAAAGTATTATACAATTCTTTTTAACCATTTTAAGATTATTAAGATAATATAGTTATTAAAATGTTTATACATAACTGTAATAAAATTAAATAGTAATTTGCATTTTGCTAATATATATATGCATGCATATCTTTTTTTTTTTTAAACAGATTGCCATTCCTGTCTTGAAATATGTGAGAGGGGAGCATCTTTCTCCAGATCACTGGCTTGACCTTTTTCGTCTTCTTGGCCTTCCGAGGGGGACTAGTTTAGAGAAATTACTATTTGGTGATCTGCTTAGAGTAGCTGATACAGTTGTTGCCAAAGCTTCAGACCTTAAAGTAAGAATCATTTTTATAAATATCTCATAGATCTGACCTTTGTTAACAGATATTTTTGCTTTATATTTTATTTAAAACAGCAAGTTAAATTTCTTTATTCCCTTAAAAATAGTGACAGTGTTCCACTATTCTTTTATTCTTTCAGTAGTATATCTGAATCTACAGATGGGGCTATCAAAGCAATATAAACTCCTTCCTTGAGAGAGAGAAAAAAAATCTGAAATAATATATGTCTTACTTTAAGATAGAAGTCAGCAGACACTTACAAAGCATTTTACATGAAATACACTTAAGATCATAGGGTATATTATAAATAGAAGCTCAGGGATACAAAAATCCAGAGAACTAAACAAGGAACCAATTTGCTGATCAGTTTTAGCATAGGTCTCAGGTAAAAGTAAAACTTGCACAATTATGTCATAAGTAGTAGACTTTCTGTTTTGTGTTCTGCCTGTAAAAGGATGATGTTAAGTTGTTTTATTTTTCTATCTAATACATCTATTTTCATCTTTGCTGATTACCTGGCACATATGAAGATAATCATAAGATTATAAAGCATGACTTCTATAGGAGGTAACTCTAGATGATTGTTAATCATTTTAGATGTATTAGAACTTCCAGTTAAGTTACCAAAAAAACTGCTGAGTTCTGCAAAATTTAAATATTTTTGTGGTTTGGTTTGCAATGGATGTTTTAAATTTTTTTTACAAGTAAAAGCATAGGGCAGAACTTTGTATATATTTTGACTATGTGAACCAGACATCTCTTCATATTTTAGCCAGTAATTCTTTGGATTGCATCTAAAATATATCCACTTACTTTTTTTTTTTGCTTTACAGTGAAAAGTCAATAAAAATATATCTTCTTTTAAAGTAGATATAGTTTACCTATTTTGTATGTTGAAATAATAAATATGGATATTTTGTTTTAAATAGGATTTAAATAGTCGGGCACAAGGTGAAGTTACAATCAGAGAAGCTTTACGTGAACTTGATCTGTGGGGAGTTGGAGCAGTATTTACATTGGTTGATTATGAAGACAGCCAGAGTCGAACCATCAAGCTGATTAAAGACTGGAAAGATATAGTAAATCAAGTTGGAGATAATAGATGCCTTCTTCAATCCTTAAAGGATTCCCCTTATTATAAAGGGTTTGAAGATAAAGTGTCAATTTGGGAAAGAAAACTTGCAGAGTTAGATGAGTATCTACAGAATTTAAACCACATTCAGAGAAAGTGGGTATATCTGGAACCCATTTTTGGCCATGGAGCATTGCCAAAAGAACAGACACGCTTCAACAGAGTTGATGAAGATTTTAGGTCAGTATTCTACATAAAAAAGAGGACACATACGATGAGTTTTTATTCATACTGTGAGGTACTTAATACAAGCTAATTACTTTTTACATTGTTAGTATTATCTGTGTCCTCAACTTTTTTTTTTTCCTTGGTTCCTTCTGAGAAACTATTTTCTCTCATTCAGTCATTTACTTCTTGAATAATTTTGAGGTGGTGTCTATTTTACCACTTTACCTATATCAATATTGTGTGTGTGTGTGTATGTGTGTGTGTGTGTGTGTGTAGTCACTCAGTCATGTCTGACTGTGACACCATGGACTGTAGCTCACTAGGCTCCTCTGTCCATGGAATTCTCTAGGCAAGAATACTAGAGTTGGTTGCTATTTCCTTCTCCAGGGGATCTTCCTCACTCAGGGATCCAACCTGGGTCTCCCGTATTGCAGGCAGATCCTTAACTGTCAGCCACAAGAGAAGTCTAATGTTGTATAGGTAATATTATTATCTATATAATATTAATACTGGGGATTCTGAAGTGGCTCAGTGGAAAAGAATCCACCTGCCAAAGCAAGAGATGTTGCATTACTTGTTTCCTTTATTAAGTAAAACTTTAAAATGGTTTTCTATTGCTCTAAGGATAAAACATATCTGAGGATCTACTCCTATCCCATTTCTATAAAATACTGAGCTCTTTCTCATGATCTTTGCCAGAAACTGCTTCCCTTCTACTCATTGCCTTTTTCTTTATTACTTAAATCTCAGCTTAAATTACTTTCTCAGATAAGTCATAGGTTAGGGGTTTTCCCATTAACCACTTTAACAAGGTTTTGTACTTTTCTTTCTTAGCATTTATCATAACTTTATTTGAATATTTGGAGAAATTATTTAATCTCTTTATTTGTCACTGGGCCGTTATCTCTATGAGGTAAGGCTTAATATTTGTTTAGTGAGTTGATGAAATAAGAGAATATGCAATAAAGGAGATTAAAAATGGTAATAGGTTATTATTAACTTTAAGGATTGTGTATTAGATTTATAATAATGTATTACTGTTACACTGATATTACTAGTTTGTTTTAAGCAGACAAAGAAAAGCCTCCATATCCCTTTTTCAGCCAAAGACTATTAAAACAGATATGAAAGTAAGTTTTTTTTCTTCTGCAGATCAATAATGCTTGACATCAAGAAAGATAATAGAGTCACAACATTAACTACTCATGCAGGAATCAGAAATTCTCTATTAACGATACTTGATCAGCTTCAAAGATGTCAGAAATCATTAAATGAATTTTTGGAGGTATTTTTTTTTAATCCTTGTATAATAAATTGCAAAGTGCTTTAATATCTTAGTCATTTGAAAAGATAAGTTTTTTCTTTTTGTTTTTAATTCTTAAGGAAAAACGCTCAGCATTCCCAAGATTTTACTTTATTGGTGATGACGACTTATTAGAAATACTGGGCCAGTCTACTAATCCATCAGTGATTCAGTCTCACCTTAAGAAGCTTTTTGCTGGTAAGATTCAACATTTATTCAGCAGATATTTATTGAGTTTCAGCTATCTTTCAAGCATAATGTTAGGTTCTTAGGCAGACTGTTGAATAAAATGCAGATCATGTATTCGAAGAACTCAATTTAGTGGGTGAGGCAAACTAGTAAGTTGACAAATTTCTATGATCAGCATAAGCAGTGGTGTTATAGCTGCGTCCATGAAACATCTGTGAATCATTTAGCTCAGTTTTGCCTATGTCAAAATGACATCTTGAGTGAGATCTAAAGAATATATGTCTTAGTGTTAGACACTCAATCGTGCCCGACTCTCTGTGACCCCATAGACTACAGCCTGCCAAGCTCCTCTGTCCATGGAATTCTCCAGGCTAGAATACTGGAGTGTGTGGTCATTTCCTTCTCCAAACATATGTCTTGAAAGTGAAAGTGGAAGTCACTCAATCATGTCCAACTGTTTGCAACCTCATGGACTGTATACAGTACATGGAATTCTCCAGACCAGTATACTGGAGTGGGTAGTGTTTCCCTTCTCCAGGGGATCTTCCCACCCGGGGATCGAAACCAGGTCTCCTGCAATGCAGGTGGATTCTTTACCAGCTGAGCCACAACGGAAGCCCAATATAAGGTCTGGAAGTGAGGAAAAACATGTCCCTTATTACTTAGTTTAAAGATCTCCAGAGTATTATCCCAGTGGATATACTCAGTAGGCAATTATTGTTAGCAGATGTACCTGGAATGGAGATGTAAAATTGGGAGTCATCTGTGTAGAAATGATAATTGTTTACTAGCTAAGTTCTGTCTGACTCTTGTGACCCCATGGACTATAGCCTGCTAGCCTGTTCTGTCCATGGGGTTTCTCAGGCAAGAATACTGGGATGGGTTGCTGTTTCCTTTTCCAGGGGATCTTCCCCCCTGAGGGATGAAACCTGTGTCTCTGGCATTGGTAGGTGGATTCATTACCACTGAGTGACCAGGAAGCCCATAAATGATGATTAGGTTATAGGAATAGGAGAGATTTCCTGGTAAAGTGGAGGGTTACAGTGCCATGTGCTTTGATGTTGTTGAATCATTTAAGTTGAATAATTGCATTTGGAGTTGGCTTGCTACACAATGATTGTTATTATTTTCTTAAAATATTATTTGTTGGAAAAAGAAATTTCATCTTCACTTATATTCAGGAATTAGCCTACCGGCCAAATCTGATTTACTATCTGTTTTTTTTCTTTTTTAAAGAAGCTTTTGTTGAAAGGAATACAGCCATGCTCATTATTGTCTGTAGCTGCTTTTTTACTACAAGCATAGAGTTGAGTGATTGACAGAGAGGACCGTAAAAACCTCAAATATTTACTCTTCGTTGTTTTACAGAAGGATTTACTAACAAAGTGCTTATATCTATAACTGATTTGGCCTATGGAGATAGTAGAAAGAGTTCTTCTAATCAGAAAGTTTGCTTTCAAGTTCTACCTATACTATATGTTAGTTATTAGTTTACCTCTCTGAAATCTAATTTCTTTCTTTAAATTGTAAATAGTAACCTATGGAGTTTTTCTGAAGATACAAACTAGGTCATGTCTGTTTTTTATACCATAAAGTGAGTGTAAATTTTGGGAAAAGGAAGTGTTGTTTGCTTTCCCCCTTTGCTCTTATCTTTTTATCTCACATAAGTGGAATCATCAATATGTATTCTTATGTGCTTATTTGTGCCTGGCTTTTTTCTGTCATCATAATATTTTATTTATTTATTAATTATTTGTTAAATTAATTATTTTTTTTTACTTTATTTTACTTTACAATACTCTATTGGCTTCGCCATACATCGACATGAATCCACCACAGGTGTACACGAGCCCCCAATCCTGAATCCCCCTCCCACGTCCCACCCCACAACGTCTCTCTGGATCATCCCTGTGCANCCAGCCCCAAGCATCCTGCATCCTGCATCGAACATAGACCAGCGCCTCATTTTTTACATGATAGTGTACATGCTTCAATGCCATTCTCCCAAATCATCCCACCCTCGCCCTCTCCCTCAGAGGCCAAAAGTCTGTTCTATATGTCTGTGTCTCTTTTGTTGTCTCACATATAGGGTCATGATCACTATCTTTCTAAATTCCATATATATGTGTCAGTATACTGTATTGGTGTTTTTCTTTCTGGCTTACTTCACTCTGTATAATAGGCTCCAGTTTCATCCATCTCATTAGAACTGATTCAAATGTATTTTTTTTTTTTAATGGCTGAGTAATACTCCATTTTGTATATGTACCACAGCTTGCTTATCCATTCATCTGCTGATGGACATCTAGGTTGTTTCCATGTCCTAGCTATTATAAACAGTGCTGCAATTTTATTCCTTTCTTTGCTGAAAATAGTTGTCAAATATATCACAGTTTCTCATTCACCTTTTGGGTATTTGGTTTGTTTCTAGTTTTTGGTGATGAAAAGCTGTTCTTTTTTATGTAACTGAATTAATATAATTCTAATATATAAATATGTTATGAAGTATACATTATAATCATATGTAACATCTAATAACTATGTGTTTAAGGAAGCTTTGCATTTAAATTGTTTCTTTTGTAATATAGGCATACACAGTGTCTGTTTCGATGGGGAATTAAAACATATTACAGCAATGAAATCTTTAGAAGGAGAAGTCGTACCTTTCAAAAATAAAGTCCTTCTGTCCAATAATGTAGAGGTAAGGAATTCTTTTCAAATGTGAAAGTATAAAAAATTGACGGTATGAACTTTGTATCAAAAGTAATTTGGTCAATTTGTAGAGTACGTTGGTTAATTTAGGCCTTTTAGGAAACTTTCTCATATCTTAAAAATAATTTTTTTGTTAAGTTCACAATGATTTAATATTAAGGAGACTATGAATTTTTAGTTTTTGGAATTGCAGCATGTAACTGTGAAAAGAACTTTTGCTTTGAAGTCAAAAAGACTTAGATATTAATTGTAGCTCCACAACTTATTAGCTAAATAACTTTGAGTCTCAGTTTTCTTAACTATTAAGTGAGAAGTCCTAGTGGCTATTGCAAAGCCTTTCATTGAAACTTAAATGAGATAATTGATGTTAGGTACACTATAGTGTGACTCCCAGTGGCACCAGTGGTTAAGAACCCACTTGCCAATACACAAGACATGAGGGATGTAGATTTGATCCCTGGGTCAGGAAGATCCCCTGGAGGAGGGCATGGCAATCTACTCCAGTATTCTTGCCTGGAGAATCCCATGGACAGAGGAGCCTGGCAGGCTACAGTCCATAGGGTTGCAGAGTCAGATACAATTGAAGCAACTCAGCACGCGCACACGTATGCACACTATAGTATTTGGAATATAAGTTCTCAATAAGTCTTTGTTCTTTTTTTCTTCAGAATCTGAGTTGTATAAGATGATTTAAGTGAACAAGTAAACTTGAAACTAGTGTATTTATACTACAACTATTGATTAATTCGTTCTGTTGGATTAGAAGTGAACTGTCAAATGTCTATTACAGTTACACAGATAAAGCCAACAGCATTAGGACGTATGCATCAAATTATAATTTTTAAGGTCCAAAGTTATCTTCCAACTGCAAGTCAGGTCCATGCCTTATTATATATATATCTGTACAGTTTATAAAATGTCCATTCTTGGTTGGGCCTCTACATCTTATTGGATATGGAGTGTATCAATCAAGTGGCTGTAAGCATAGATTTGTTAGGTAGCTATCATGTTTGGTGAAGGGTTTTATTGTTTTTGCTGTTGTCTTCCTTTATTGTAATTTTATTAGGACTGGAGGAACACACAGAGAAAAAGCTGTTAGCAGCTGGGGTAGCACAGAACTCTGGAAGCTCCTGTGATGGTAGCAGAGTAGGTGTCTGCAGCCTCGCACCGAAAGCTCTTACTCTTTAGCTGCAGTGGCTTTTGAACTGGGCAAAAGCTTGTGCTCTTTTTAATACTGGAAAACACTCTAAAAGTAAACAGTAGAAAGCTAGAACTTAGAGTTAAAATAGGTAATGATGAAAAGCTGTTGAAGCTTGCAGTTTTGTCCTTATATTTTGTTGAGAATGATGTAGCTTTTTAAAGTTAAGTAGTGATTCTTAAATATTCATTGCTCTTTTGATCAATTATCATTCTTATTTTGACCTTAGTTAACTTTTACTCTTTTATCTATAATCAAATAGTTGAAAAATTGTTTTGACCTTGAAACAGAATTAATTTTGTTTGAAGAGGGAGCTTAACTCCTTAAATAATATAGTTCACCTTAATGAAGCAATCTCTTTTTATAGTTACAGTTTTCTAAATATGAGATCATCAGGTTAGCATGAGCCAGGGGACTTAGCCAGTCAGTGTGGCTCTAATTTTCTGGCCCAGCTGTCTAGTTTGGTTTGTTATAATGACAAAATGAATGAGTTACTTTTTAAATGTTCATATTTTTTTTTGGTTTGTATGGATGATGATAGTGATCACTAACCACAAATTTTTGAGTTTCACACTTAGCAGTATCCCAAGAGGTGAAAAAAATTGTTATTTTCAATTTATTTAAATAATTTATTTAAAATATATATGACATTTAGCACATTTTTGGAATGTGAGAGTCAGTAAGAAATTATAACCTTCATGAAATAAAAAATAGAGTCATAAGGTTGTGTTTTTGTTTCATGACTGGTGTAATAAATACATTTTCTAATCTTATTTTCAGACTTGGTTAAATGATTTATCCTTGGAAATGAAGCAAACTTTGAAAGAGTTGTTGATAGAATGTGTTACTGCTGGTCGAAGTTCTCAAGGTGCAATTGACCCATCCTTTTTCCCTTCACAGGTAAGGGAATGTCTTCATTAGAAGTAGGCATGGTATCATTGGGAGAGCCCTGATCTAGAGGTCAGGAGGCTTAAACAACCGGGATCTTTGTTGTCCCTTGGGCTTACCTGGTGGCTAAGAGGTTAAAGCATCTGCCTCCAATGCGGGAGACCCAGGTTCGATCCCTGGGTCGGGAAGATCCCCTGGAGAAGGAAATGGTAACCCACTCCAGTATTCTTGCCTGGAGAATCCCATGGACGGAGAAGCCTGGTAGGCTACAGTCCACGGGGTCAGAAAGTCGGACACGACCGAGTGACTTCACTTTCACTTTATCTACCAGTGAACATTTGACAAATTGCTTACCTTCCTCAGTCCCTCAACTGTAAAATGTGAGGTAGGAACTGCACGATAGTGAAATTCCCTTCCAGCTCCATTAGTTTGCTATAATTTGGATGCTTTCAAAGCAGAAACCTGTTGACATTGCAGCTATCAAGCCAGTGGCAGGTAGAATTGGGAGGCAGAATCTGTGAGGTAGTACCTTCCTGGTTCCAGATGCTTAGTCTTTCACTGATGAAGAATCACAGGCTCTAAAACTTTGTCTCTCACCCTTCCCATGAACTCATATAGGAGGTTGGAGGTGGCAGAAGTTTAGCAGAGTGTTAGTGTAGGTCTCAAGGCAGGAATACTGAAGTGGTTTGCCATTCCCTTCTGCAATTGACCACATTTTGTCAGAACTCTCCACCATGACCCGTCCGTCTTGGGTGGCCCCACACAGCATGGCTCATAGTTTCATTGAGTTAGACAAGGCTGTGGTCCATGTGATTAGATT
>SJYV01021957.1:0-27119 GCA_006410875.1 Neotragus pygmaeus | reverse complement strand
GTTTTAAATATACTCTTCTATAAGTCTGCAATATAATAGAATGGATTTTTGTTTAATTAATAAGTGTGTGTGTATGTACATGCATACATTTGTGTGTGTGTAAATGAATGAAAGAGAGAGATAAATCTTGTTTGGCGCAGTTTTGACTGTTACTCTACCTGTTCATAATATTTTGAAGACAGGAAATACTCCCATGTTCTTAAATGCTAACATGATGTGTCCTGTGATGAAGTGCTGCAAATGAAGTTAAATTTTAAATATATCAACTTAGTAAATGAAAAAGAATTAAAGTAGTTGTGCCTTACAAACCCTTACTAAGTAATACAAATTTGGTCTAATGTACCGAAATCCTTGAAGGGTAGTTTTTTTGTTTTTTTTTATAATTGACCAGTTTCAAGAGTCCATTCAATCTGATGAAGAGTTTAATTATTCATTCATGAAGAGTTTTCTTACAGGGACTCATGTTGAGTGATTTGTTGTTCAGTCTCATCTGTGATGTCTGATAGGGTAATATTTTTTAATTTGTGAGCTGAGGTTTATCTGCATCAAAACACCTGCTACTCCCAGAAGATGAATTCTAGCATCTACAAAAATAAATAGCTCCTCAGAGATAGGGGGTGGTTCTTTGCACCCTAAAATGTAANCTTCAGAATGGGAGAAAATAATAGCAAATGAAGCAATTGACAAAGGATTAATCTCAAAAATATACAAGCAGCTCATTCAGCTCAATACCAGAAAAAATGTGACTCAATCAAAAAATGGGCCAAAGAACTAAATAGACATTCTTCCAAATAAGACACACAGATGGCTAACAAACACGTGAAAAGATGCTCAACATCACTCATTATCAGAGAATGTAAATAAAAACCAAAATGAGGTACCATCTCACTCAGGTCGGAATGATTGCTTTCAAAAAGCCTACAAACAATAAATGCTGGAGAGGTTGTGGAGAAAAGGGAACCCTCTTATACTGGGAATGCAAACTAGTACAGCCACTATGGAGAACAGTGTGGATATTCCTTAAAAAAACTGGAAATAGAACTGCCTTATGACACAACAACCCCACTGCTGGGCATACACACTGAGGAAACCAGAATTGAAAGAGACACGTGTACCCCAATGTTCATTACAGCACTGTTTATAATATCCAGGAAATGGAAGCAATCCAGATGTCCATCAGCAGATGAATGGATAAGGAAGCTGTGGCAAATATACACAATGGAATATTACTCAGCTATTAATAAGAATGCATTTGAATCAGTTCTAATGAGGTGGATCAAACTGGAACCTATTATACACAATGAAGTAAGTCAGTAAGAAAAACACCAATACAGTATATTAATGCCTGTATGTGGAATTTAGAAAGACAATAATGACGACCCTATACATCAGACAGCAAAAGAGACACAGATATAAAGAATAGACTTTTGAACTCTGTGGGAGAAAGCAAGGGTGGGAGGACTTGAGAGAATAGCATTGAAAAGTTTATATTACCCTATGTGAAACACATGACCAGTCCAGGTTCAATTCATGAAACGGTGCTCAAAGCCAATGCACTGGAACACCGAGAAGGATGGGATAGGGAGGGAAGTGGGAGGGGTTTTGGGATGGGGGACACATGTACACCCGTGGCTGATTCATGTCAACGTATGGTAAAAACCACCACAGTATTGTAAAAGTAATTAGCCTCCAATTAAAATAAATAAATCAAATTAAAAAAATGTTGATCTGCAGCAAACAAAAGAGTTATGTAGTTTTCATTCTGTGGCTCTTGTCTACCTGTGCTTGTTGACTGAATCCATTTCTGATACTCCTGAAGATTTTGCTGTGAAATCCAAAAGTAAATCAAAATATGAATTAAATAAAAATATGGATCGTCGATAACCTCAGTAATGAAAGGATGAAGAAAAGTAAACATTCCTGCAAAAATTATTTGCTTTTTATTAGGCACATTAGACTAGAGACCAACCAATAATTTATAATTCTATAAAATATAATTCTCTCTAGCATTGAGAGAAACAGTTAGGTAATTGTAAGCAGAGAGCTATATCTTTAGATGTATTTAAATATGTAGTTATGAGACATGAAATGTGTCAACTTGTCACCCCCATGAACTCAGTTTAAAAGAAAACTCTGAAAGATCAAAATAATTGTTTTAATACCTATTAACTAAAATATAAGCAATATTATCATACCAGTATTCCTCAGTTTCTTGCTTAAATGTTATTTACTTTTAATTTAAGATAGTTCTAATTAGCTTAGTATTTCAGTTTCAAATCACATAAACATGACAGTCAGGAAAATAACAAGGGAAAAGAAGAAATTTTGAGAGAAAAGAAACTACACCATTAAGAAATGATTGTGCCCTCCCCCCCAAAAAAAAGCGGGGTGGGGGGGACACAAAATGCAAAAAGCAACCATCTGAGATGATGTTGTGCAAGACTACATGACCCCACATTGCACAGTCAACCTCAAGGCTATACCTGCCTAAATTTAAGCACAATTATGTAATTACTTCTTAGAACAGCAACATTGAATATTAAATAAAGACCTCATTACTTTCCCTGAAAAATTTAGAAGACTGTAGTCATATNGTCTTTGCATATGGGTTAAGCTTCAACATGATTCTCAGGTTTTTCAGTGGATTCTTCTTCAGGACTCTGCGATGAATCTTCTTGCTATAAAAAAGCAGATACTCTATTACTAATAGTTTATACGTTACCCATATTTCGGAAGTAAGTGATAGTGTGAAGCTGAACAAGAATTACTGTGAATATCAAAACTTTACCGTGGTGCTCGGAGTGCTCTTTGGATTTCTGGGCTTTTCAAGATTCTGCTAAGGTCTGTATTGAGCATCTTGTGCATAGGGAGGCTGAAAGAAAAAACATTTAACAGAGGCTTAATTCCTATTTCTCAACAAAAGATTAATCATTTAAGCTCTACAGAATCCAATCAGAATTTCCACTATACTATCCCTTCCCCAGAATCTATTTCCACATATTGCATCTGTATACAGGGAGGAAAAGGCAACACAATGCATTATTTAAAAAACATACAAATCCATTTTGAACAATACCCACAGCATATATGTGGTGAAGTCCTTGCTGTCTTAAGAGTCAAGAGTAAGACATGACTTTGTGACTCAACAACAGCATAAACATCTATGTCCAGCATACAAATTATACTCACTTGTAGTTACTCTTGAGGGAANACATACAAATCCATTTTGAACAATACCCACAGCATATATGTGGTGAAGTCCTTGCTGTCTTAAGAGTCAAGAGTAAGACATGACTTTGTGACTCAACAACAGCATAAACATCTATGTCCAGCATACAAATTATACTCACTTGTAGTTACTCTTGAGGGAAGCTGCTTTACGCCAAGTGCCATACAGCTCATCTAACTTTCGGAAAGCACTTTCAGTCCAAATGCAGAAACGTCCCACATGACCACCAGGAGCAAGTTTCAAAATATTCAGCTTGCTTACATTAAGCAGAGTAATTCCTTTGTAAAGGGAAAAGGAGAATCAGGGATCCTGTATTTCGTAAGTGAAATGCAGACCGTCTTTATAGAACCTAAGAAGTATTTTAATTATGAATATAAACATCAATGGTGTACTTATTCAGCCACGAATCAGAAGTTCCACAAAATCATGTGTTTCAGAAACACGGACCATAAAGTGGAATCTCATCATAATAAAAGCTGGGTGAGTTTGCATGACACAGGTAATTAAAACATGTAAGCAATACAATAATTACCAGGGATGTTTCTGAAGGCCTTGATGATACCATTGTCCTCATTATAGATGATGCAGGGTCCCCTGCGCTGGATACGGCGCCGGTTTCTCATTTTGCCTTTGCCAGCTCTCATTCGCTGAGAGGCGTAGACCTAACAAAGTACAGTTTGGTATTCTGATTGAGACTTGATCCCTGTATTAATATTCATGGTTTAAAATTCATGATTTACAGATGAGGAAATTGGAGGCACAAATGACTTGCCTAGATTTAACATAGCAACGAGCTTTCAAACTCAGGGAATATGGTTCCAGAGTCCTTGCTCTCGTATCCACTAAGGTTTATTTATACTGTCTTTCAGTAACCTTTTGAAATGTAAAATTTGGCAACAAACTTGTATGAAGAACCACAAAACCTACCTTTTTGATATCATTCCAGGCTTTAAGTTTCTTCAGAAGCAAAACAGCCTCCTTGGTCTTCTTGTAGCCTTCAACTTTATCTTCTACCACCAAAGGAAGTTCAGGAACTTCCTCTATACGATGACCTGACAAAGCCAATTAACACTGACCTGGTTACCCTGAACCCTTTGAAAAATTTAATCAAACCCACAAAATCAGAGTGGCACATGTGCCAAATCAGAACTACCACAAAGATCATGTGTTTCAGAAACACGGACCAATTGAGTGGAATCTCATCATTTCGACAAACGATATAAAAATTACCTCATTACATAGTATTCACTGAGTTGTTAGACTGAAGTGGTTATAACTAGCATTTAGTAGAGGGAAATGTAGTCAGACACTCTAGGATGAAGAGAATTCACACAGGCTATCAGGTTCAGATTTAAGAAAGGTTTACAGGATTCCTAGAAAATAAAGTATCACAAACCTTTAGACATGACCAGCGCTGGTAAGGCTGAGGCAGCCAGTGCAGAGCAGATGGCGTATCGCTTCTGTGTTGTATTCACTCTGCGGTGCCAACGTCGCCAGGTCTTGGTTGGTGCAAACATGCGGCCCCCACGACACATCTATTTTCCCAGTTAAGAATCTCATTTCTCCAAGTTTAGCAATTACAATCAGGTTATGCCTTGCTCAGTAAGAATTTTCGTCACCCTTCTGAACCAGCCACTGACAGCAGGCGACTGTCGCTGAGAACAGAGTCAGACGCAAATTACGACATCATTGCAAGCAAAGCCCTGTGCTGCCCAACCGTCTTCCAAACTGCAAATCTGCCTGAGAATTGTTTAACCCAGACATCAGTGTCTTGAGCACAAATATTTTCAATCACTAAAATGAATAAGCCAGGTTCAGTGTGCCAAATGCCACAGCTGACCAGTTTAGGTGGTGCAACAAAGGATACATTTCCAAAAGCACCCTGACCAGAACGGTGAGTCCCACCACCTCGAACCCTGGGAATTCGAGCCACAGCTCTGCCGGTACCCCAAGACTCAGCACTGGTTTGATGACCTGAAATTGTTCAGAAACACAAGCTTTAGCTCCTTACCACACCATCCTGTGACTACTGCGTACTGCAGCAAACAGCATCAGAACATCCAGGGAAATCATGCTGTTCAGAAACACGGACCAACGGAGTGGAATTTCATCACTGCTGTGAAGTATCCCTTAAAAAGTCAACCCAGGGAAAAGCTAAATCCATACCTGCTAATTCACTGACAGCATAGGGCTGTCTGTTGTTTTTGCGCAAGTTGGTGTGAACAAAGTTAACAATATCGGGTCGAATGGGAGCCTTGAACACAGCTGGCAAAGTGACATTTTTGCCAGAGGACTCCCCCTTTTCGGAGTACACGGATATCAGTGGACGAGCACACGCCTGAAAAAAAAAAATTATATTGAAAAACAGCAAAAGCACTCTTCTCAAGCACCAACAAAAGCATTGAAGGCTCATTTACAGAAATGTCTAGAATTTGATGAGGTAGGTATCGCTTAAGCCAAAAACAAAGGCTAAGTTATCAACACGCCATCAGGTCTATCAACATCGATAAGATACCTAAACTTCTCAAGTTCTGCCACAGAATTTCCATCATTTTCAAAGAGACTGCTTTATTATTAAACTTTCAAATAGGGCCTTAAAGAGCAGTAGAATTATAAAAACCACAGTGTTAAGTTTTAAAATGCAGTTTAATGTCATCCAAACTCTCTCACCCCAAATGTGACCAAATCTTATCAGGGTTCTACTTCAAACATCCATCCTTCCCGGTCATCCCATTCAAAACACATCTTCCAAAACTTACTACTAAAAAACAGCCTTGTTACTTCTTACTCAATTTTCTCCAGAAACTTATCCCCTGAAAGTAAAAGGTCATAAGCATGACCTACAGAACCTGCTCAACCTCGCTGCCCACAGCCCACACACTCTTCCAGATTCTCAGGCCTACATTCAGGGTCATCCCTCTCCTTCCTAATTTAACAAGTATTCTACCTAAACATACCTTTCCTCACCTAGCCTCTTCAGGTGTCTCTGATCACGGCTTATAAAGTCCAATTACCGCCTCCTCTCAATTCCCTGTCTACAACACTACTATCGTGGAACATTTCAATGCATCTTGACCAACCCAATTACGATCAAAGTAGCATACTAGTGCTTTTTGCATAGTGTTCACTGAACAACCCAAGGTACATGGTGCTTTTACAAACGTTATTCATGCAGTAGCTACAAAACAATTAAAATTTAAGGGAAGAAGACCACAATGCTTTCAGAGGCAATCGCTAAGCACACAATAATAATAAATATGTGAAACAAAAGCTTTTTGTTTAACGAAATCTCTCTTAAAACTTAAGTATTCCTCACTAAATATAGAGACACAAAACCCCCAATTGACTCACCTAGCCTTAGACTAACGCTCTGAGAATTTCCACGTCTTCAGCGGAACCCATATTTAAGATCCAAGAGAAGCTAGAATCCCAAAGGTCCCTCTGGCTCCAAGAACTATGTGGGGTTCCTCCGTGTTACTCCAGACGCGCCCGGCGCCGGCCCGCACACGTTGCCTCTAAGATGGCTGCCATAGAGCATTACTACCCATTCCCAAGCACAAACACACGCCTTTGGTCCCCATCTCCTTCTCCTCGCCTCCCCTCCTGAAGACTTCATGCTCTGAACACCCAAGCCCATTCCTGCCAAGCCCCGAAAACAGAAGCAGGTCCAGACGAGAAGAGTTCGGCTTACCATGGCGGGGAGAGGAGAAGGCCACGCTCCTCTTACCCCGGCGGCTCCCACAGGAAAAGGAAGTGTCTGGCACTCCCACTCCATATGTAACCTTCAGCTCGACCCCCAGCCTGCCCCGCCTCAGAATCAATTCAGGGATATAAAAAAATCTCTCCACCATGCTAAAACAATAAAAATAGCATATTATTTCTTCATTTATGTCAAATTACGGTATTTATTGACTTCCATAGCTAAAAAGAGCTCTTAGAACCCAGGGACTCCTTTTCGCGGAGTAATCCATGAGCGGCTGTGGCCAACTCTCGCGAGACAAGTGTCTTTTCCCCTCAACCAGTATAATTTATTTTAACTTTTTCTACGGGAAGGGGAAACTATTGAGACTGGAGACAACGCTCTGCGCTATAAAACAATAGTTTAACTGTAGAATGGAGCCTGTTGGAGGGGGGTAAAAGTAGTCCCGGCAAGGAGGTCACGACCCCGTACGTCAGCGCCCGGCGCGCATTTCAGCTTGGCGGTTTCGGGTCTTCAGTCAAACTGGGGCGCGATGTGGTCGGGAGCTAACCGAGCTGCTGAGGAATTTTACGCTGGTCTCCTGCAGTGAGTTGTAGCCCCTAGTTTTGGTTTGGCTTTGGCCACAGCACTTCTCCCCTGGGGTATCTCGATCCTCGCCCCAAGCCTCTTGCCGCAGCCTTCCACCGGCGCGAATTTGTAAATTGAGTCCGCTTTCCGGGGATCTGGGAGCGGCAGAGAGGCCGGTTTTCTGCTCCATTGTGAGGTTGGCCCGATAGGCCTTGTTGCTTATAGTCTCATTTAGAAGAAAACGTGTACTTTGTCGCCGGCGGTGGAAGGTGACGAATTTTACGAGGGGTGTATTCAATCTGATAATGCACACACAACTTGTGATATGTTAGAGGCATCGAACAGGATACAGAAAACTAGATGTTGATATAGTTCACCTGTTTAAAGCCTTGCTGACGTGAAACGTGTTTTATCGTTTATTCAAGATCGTTTTTTGAGCAGCAGTCATAGTGATACTGTTATGGTGTGTCTGCACTTCTTCAAAACACTTGTGTTACAGTGCCCTAGGACTTCGTTTTATTCGTATAGTGAAAGTGAAGTCGCTCAGTCGTGCCCGAGTCTTTGCGACCCTATGGACTGTAGCCCACCAGGCTCCCCTATCCATGGGATTTTCTAGGCAAGAATATTGGAGTGGGGTGTCATTTCCTTCTCTAGGGCATCTTCCCGACCCAGGGATCCAATCCGGGTCTTCCGAGTTGCAGGCAGACTCTACCACCTGAGCCAACAAAGGAATCCTCCTTTAGTGGAGTACGCAATGGCACCCCACTCCAGTACTCTTGCCTGGAAAATCCCATGGACGAGAGACCTGGTAGGCTGCTGTCCATGAGGTCACTAAGAGTCGGACACGACTGAGCGACTTCACTTTCACTTTTCACTTCCATGCATTGGATAAGGAAATGGCAACCCGCTCCAGTGTTCTTGCCTGGAGAATCCCAGGGACGGGGGAGCCTGGTGGGCTGCTGTCTATGGGGTCGCACAGAGTCGGACACGACTGACGCGACTTAGCAGCAGCAGCAGTAATAAAGTGGATTCCATCCAGTTCTGTATTCGACACAAAAATCTAATCCAGTAATTCTCAAACTTGAGCGTGAATCAGAATCACCTGGCAAGTTGCCAAAACAGATTGCTGGTCCCACCTCCAGAATTTTTGATTTAGTAGGCCTGGGTGGAGTGGGATGAGATGGTTAGATAGCATCTCTGACTCAATGGACATGAATCTGAGCAAACTCTGGGAGATGTGAAGGACAGGGAAGCCTGCGTGCTTTAGTCCATGGTGTCACAAAGAGTCAGACAAGACTGAGGGACTGAACAACAGCAGGTTCTGGGTAGGGCTAAAGAGTTTCCCTTTCTAGTCAATTTCAGGTGAAGCAGATGCTGCTGGCCTGACCCCACACTTTGATAACCAACTGCTGTTATCTAACCCCTTTTTCTAAATATCATACTTTTTCATTATTTGTCTTCATTGCTTTTTATCCTGCTTATAAAAGTGATAACTGCTTGTCAATTTTTTCAACATTGTAGAAAGATCACTAGCTTTTTTTTTTTTTTCAGCATTTATTTGTATTTGTTTATTTGGTACACCAAATCTTAGTTGCAGCCCCTGAGATCTTCATTGCCACGTGTGGGATCTTTAGTTTCGGCTTGTGGGATCTGGTTCCCTGTCGCGTTTGAAACCAGGCACCCCCTGCAGCGGGAGCTGGGAGTCTTAGCCACTGGATCACCAGGGCAGTCCCTCACTAGCTTTTTCTTTTAATTAACAGTATGTTAGATAGCTTTCAGTATGACAGCCTATAGATCTGTTTTTAGTGGCTGTATAATATTTCATTGTTTGGCTAGTTTATGTTTATTTAACCAGTCCCTTCTTGATAAGTTTTACTTAGACTCTTTTGTAATTCTTTCATAAGTGTTAATATTTCTCTCCACTTTTGAAGCATCAATTGTGTGTCTTCTCTTTAATCCCTCATATTACCTGTGTAACCACCTGCCTACTGGAAATGTCCAAATGAGATCTCAATCTCATTATCTGCGGAACTGAATCCATCTATTCCCTGCAGTGTGACAGTTTCCTGAATTCTGTCTCTGAGTTAAGAGTTCCAAGTCCAAGACTGTCCTTTGGTTCTATTTTCCGCCACCTCCATCCCATCTAGCCAGTCACCAACTACCTTTGTTTTCCCTGCATCCTGACTGCTTTGTTTACCATCATCACTTTTTTCAGTACTACAAATTATTCAGTTATTTTCTGGCCTCCAAGTTTATCTCTCCACATCAGGAAGTCAGGGAGATTTTCTCATTTAAATTCTTGTAGTGAGCTCCTCTTAGCTTTCAGTGCAAAGTCTCTTCCTGTGTACCACCACAGCACCCTGCACTCCCCTCTTTGAGGCTCATCACCCTGTATTGCAGTTGTTGGCTGCAGTCAAGACTGTGAGCCAGGAACTATGCATTTTTTTATATCTTAAAATTTAGTAAGAATTGTTGACTTAAAAAATGCACAACCTAGAATTGCTGTTATTCAGGGGCCTTACTGAGTAGCATAGCCTGGCAATCAGCTTTAGAAAGCTCTAAAGAACTGTTCCTAAAAGGTAAGGGAGGAGCCAGAATATATAGGAGTTTTGCTGAGGGAAATAACAAACAAAAATGTAGTTGAACATCAAAAGATTACTACTAATCCCAAGAACAGGCGGCTCAAGTTAATGATTATAGCGCTTTTCCACTTTTGGGAAGATGCGGGAGTCTGGGCTCATTGAAATTACTCCTTTGGTGTGTATCTTAACTGTCTAGTCCTGAATTCTCCTCAGGGTGCACCAAGGTAGCTACAGTGGCTGATGGCTGATGGCAGGCATTATTGGTGGTGTATCAGAAAGACAGGCAACACTTTTTTGTTCACAGAGTGCCTGCCCATAAAACACATACTGGTGAAATGATTATCAAATGGTACTTGAATGATCCTTGAGTCACGCATGCATAGAGACAAACTTCTTTTTTCAGTACCATGGTTGTCCAGTGGTTCAGAATCCACCTTGCAATGCAAGGGACATAGATTCGATCCCCAGTGGGGGATCCCGCAGGTCTCTTGAGCCACGCACCTGTTGAGTCCACACACTCCAGACGCAGAGTCACAACTGGAGGGCCCACATGACCCAGTGACAAATCTCATGTGACTCAACAAAGATCCTGTGTGCTGCAACTAAGACCTGATGCAGCCAAATAAATGAATATAGGGGGGAAAGTCACAGCCTTGTCCAAAATGGCCAAAGTGAATCAGTCACAGGCCTAGTTTTTATTTCAGTGAGTTACAGAGTGGATCAAATAATGGTATCCTGAAACTATTCTGTTGGGTTCCTTTAGGACTCTAACGATTCTTTTCTCTTTTAGAGTGTAGATCAAGCTGATGTGCATTTTTGGTGTCTTAATAGTTTATAGTTTACATGCTTTGGGATCAACTTTTTTAATATATATAATTTTACTTATTTATTTTTGGCTGTGCTGGGTCTTCGTTGCTGCTGGGGCTTTTCTCTGGATACGGTGAGCAGGGCTACTCTGGTTGCAGTGCAAAGGCTTCTCACTGTGGTGACTTCTTTGCTGCAGAGCACAGGCTCTAGGGTGCGTGCGCTTCAGTAGTCTCAGTTCCTGGGCTCCAGAGCCCAGGCTCAGTGGCTGTAGCGCGTGGGCTTAGTTGTCGCAAGGCATGTGTGATCTTCCCAGATCAGAGATTGAATCCATGTCCCCTGCATTTGCAGGTGGATTTTTTACCACTGGCCCACCGGGGAAGCCCTGGGATAAACTTTCTTCAATAAAATGATAATTACAATGCATCTTAACATTTTGTGCTTCCATTTTAAAAATGTTTTAGTGTTATCCAGCTTACTAATTTTTTGGTTTCAACTCATGAAAACAGGGAGGATAGCAATAGAAACTCAAGGCCTGGAACCCTTAAATAATTTCTCCATAATAACCCACTGATTTCAGTTATTTTTGCTTCCCAAAAGTCATGTAGTAAATTACATTTTAATAGTAATTGGTACTGTGTTTTAAAAGTTATAAGAATAGAGGTAGGTGACCTAATTTCCTGCTGCCTCTGAGAAGCAGTTGTACCCAGTTTGGGGCAGCTGTCTATCTTTTTTCTCTGGCTGTACTTCAGGATATGTGGGATCTTAGTTCTCCAACCAGGGATCGAACCTGTGCCCCCTGCATTGAAAGGACATAGTTTTAACTGCTGGATCACCAGGGAAGTCCTAAGGGGCAGCTGTCTATTAATCTTTACCACATCTCTTTTTTAAAATTTCCTTATTAACCTAATGCTATTTTTCTGCTTCTCTTTTCCCAACTGTGCCTTAGTGCTGTCATGAGTATTCTGAATTTTTAATTTCTCTCAGTAACTCCAGAGTTTAAAGGACAAAATCCTATAGCTTTATTTTTCACATGTGTTTCTGCATTTCAGGAAATTTGATGAAAAAAAGAAAGGAATCTGTAAAGACCCATTTATCTATGAGGTATGAACAACTTATTTGGTTTTTAAACAACTCAGTCATCCTAAAATTGTTTTTAAAAGTTGAGTTTATCAAAGTTAATTTACATACATTAAACTTCACCCTTTTAGAGTACAGTTCTTTGAATTTTTACAAAGGCATTTAGTTGTATTACCACCTCCATAGTCAAGAACATACCTATGATCTCCAAAAAATCTCATGTCCCTTTATACTTAACCCTTTCCCCTGTTCCCTGGTAACTACTGATCTGTTTTACATCTGTTTTTTTTGTGTGGCCTTTTCCGAATGTCATATAAATAAAGCTATATGGTTTATACCTTTTCTGTCTAGCTTTTCTCAGTAAGTATAATGCATTTGTTTTCTTTTTTTTTTTAATGGCCATGCCACATGGCATGTGGGATCTTAATTTCCCAACCAGGAGCTGAACCTTCACCCCTTGCATTGGAAGTACAGACTTTTAACCGCTGAAGTCCTGAGTCTAATGCATTTGTGATTTGACTGTGTTGTTGTGTATATCAGTAGTTCATTCCTTTTTATTGTTGAGTAATAGTCTATTATACGAATGCAGTTTGGTTATCCATTCACCATTCAGACTGGATTGTTTCTAGTTTTTAACAGTTTTGAAGAAAGCTGCTATAAACATTCATGAATTTATTAAGCATCTAACATGCCAAGTGTTTCATAGGTAAAACTTCCCATAGAACTTAATCCTCTAAAACAGTTAACAAACTAAGATAAATTATGTCTAAAAGACTAGCTGAGGATATCATTTATGACATCAGTGTCATAAATGATGTGTTATATCCATGTATATGAAATATATGAAAAGCTCGTAAAACCAATAAGGAATAAAGATACTCATAATAGATGAATGGGTAGAGGATAAAAATAAGTGTTGGAGAAGACTGTTGAGAGTCCCTTGGACTGCAAGGAGATCAAACCAGTTAATCCTAAAGGAAATCAGTCCTAAATATTCATTGGAAGGATTGATGTTGAAGCTGAAAATCCAGTACTTTGGCCATGTAATGCGAAGAGCCGTCTCATTGGAAAAAACCCTGATGCTGGGAAAGACTGAGGGCAGGAGAAGGTTGTATGGCCTCACTGACTCAATGGACATGAGTTTGAACAAACTCCAGGAGATAGTGAAGGACAGGGAAGCCTGGTGTGCTGCAGTCCATGGGGTTGCAAAGAGTCGGTTGGACACAACTTAGTGACTGAACAACAACAATTCAATCCACAACAGTATTTGATCAAGAACGAAGTAGATTTGAGGCTCCCCTGCTCGTTCAGTGGTTGCAAATCCACCTGCCAGTGTAGGGGTCACGGGTTTGATTCCTGACCTGGGAAGATCATACATGCCCTGGAGCAGTTAAACCTGCAGCCACAACTACTGAGCCTGAGCCTCCTGGAGCCTGTACTCTGCACTGAGAGAAGCCACTCAGTGAGAAGCCCACGCAGCGCTGAAGACCTAGTGCACCACAGAGCAGACCTAGTGCAACTCAGAGAGTTTAGTAGGTTAGAGTAACAAAGCATCCTTTGCTCTCTGTACTTGATATCTAAATGCTTCCGTTTCCAAACTAAAATTAAATAGGTTCAAGTAATGAGAGATAGTTGTCAATAATAAGCATATTAGCAGCTGTTCACCATCATTAGTGATCGAATAAATGAAATTTATAAAATAACATACTATTTTTTACTAGGTGAGATGGTAAAAAGAATGTAAATAGTGTGTTGACGTAAAATGAGAATGCAAATATGTGAATATGACATTTCAAAGGCAATTTGACAGTATCAATGTGATTTTAGACACTCATCTTAAGAAAGTAATTAAAGGGGAACTTCTCTGCTGGTCCAGTGGTTAAGACTCAAGCTTCCACTGCAGAAGGCATGGGTTCATCCCTGGTTGGAGGAGCTCTACATGTTGTGGGGTGCAGAGGAGGTAGTAATTAAAGAATATTCCTTATCAGTTATTATAGCATATAATTTGAAAATGCACAAATGTTGAATAATACGGAATTAATTATGCGATGGTAGCTCCATGGTACGAGACAGCCTAAAAAAGTTTAACGGCATGGAAAGAAGTTCATGATATAAAACTTAGAATATTCTGTTTATTTATTAAGCAAAAATCTATTGCATTATCAAAATAATCTATTTCTATTTAAGTAAGTTTATTTATATGTCTGGGAAAAGATTAGGCAAAATATGCACCAATAAGACTAATAATAGTAGTGACTACTCTGGCTATGTGGGTCAAGAAACCATAGTTAGAACAAGACATGGAACAACTGACTGGTTCAGAATGGGAAAGGGGTACATCAAGACTGTATACTGTCACCCTGCTTGTTTAACTTCTATGCAGAGTACATCATACGAGATGACAGGCTGGATGAAATCACAAGCTGGGATCAAGATTGCTGAGAGAAATATCAGCAGCCTCAGATGTGCAGATGATAACCACTCTAATGCCTGAAGACAAAGAGGAACTAAAGAACCTCTTGATGAGAGTGAAGAGGAGAGTGGAAAAGCTGGCTTGAAGCTCAGCATTCAGAAATCTAAAGAACTTCCCTGGTGGTCAGTGGCTGAATCTCCCTGCTCCCAATGCATGGGACCTGGGTTCAGTCCCTGGTCAGGGAGCTAGGTCCCACACGCCATAACTAAAGATCGAAGATCCTGCATGCCACAACTAAGACCTGGCACAGCCCCCCAAAAAATAGTCAAAGTTACAGATTTTCCAGTAGTCATGTATGGATGTGAGAGTTGGACCAGAAAGAAGACTGAGCCAGAAAATTAATGCTTCTGAACTGTGCTGAAGAAGACTTGGGCTGCGAGGAGATCAAACCTCAAGAAGAAGGACTTCAACCCTGAACATTCATTGGAAGGACTGTTGCTGAAGCTAAAGTTCCAGTACTTTGGCCACCTGATGTGAAGAGCTGACTCACTGGAAAAGACTCTAATGCTGGGAAAGATTGAAGGCAAAAGGAGAAGAGAGCAGCAGAGGATGAGATAGTTGGATAGCATCATCGACCTAGTGGACTGAATTGGAGCAAACTCTGGGAGATCATGGAGGACAGAGGAGCCTGGTGTGCTGCAGTTCATGGGGTGGCAAAGAGTTGGACACAACTCAGGGACTGAACAACAACTCTGGTTAGTAGAATATAGATGAGTTTTATCTGTTAGCTATCTGTTTTCAAACTTTTCTACAATAAATGTTTATTGTAATTGGAATGAAGAAATACACATTACCTATAAAGTGACAAAGTTCTAAATTTCATGGAACAATCAGAAAAAATAATGTTTAGTAAAGAGCTCTTTAGTAAAGAGCTAATTTTATGGTTCCTAGCGGTAAATCTAGGATGATTAGGGGAAGAAGATGTCAGTGTGATCCTAATCAAAAGGCCTCACAAGGCAGGGTGCCCTCTAGGTGGGCCTTGAAGCATACAGATACAAAATATAATAGCTAGGTTTTGTTGTTGTTTTGACCACTCTAGGCTTGCAAGGATCTTAGTTCTCCAACCTGGGATTGAACCTATGCCCTCTGCAGTGAAAGCTTGGAGTCATAACCACTGGACTTCCAGGGAATTCCCCAGCTAGATTTTCTCAACATGAAAATCAACATGGGCAAAGAGTAAATGAAATTGTATTTTTAAAACATTAGGTCTTGTTCAAAAAATTCTCTTTTTTAGTTACTTGCATAAAACTGGTCTTTATGTGTTTAAATATTTGTACATATATATATGTGTGTATCTATAACATTGCTGGACCTTAATCTGTTTTTAATAGGCTGATATTCAAGTGCAGTTGATCAGCAAAGGCCAACCAAACCCTTTGAAAAATATTCTACATGAAAATGAAACTATATTTATTGTGGAAAAAGTGGTAAGTAGTGCTTGGGCTTTGTGGCTAATTCTTAACAGCCAAGTTTGGTTTCTGAGGGATAATCTCAAATGTACACATTTTCATGTCAGCGTATTAGTGTGGATTCTAACATCTTTTAGTAATAAGTAGAGTGCTGTCCAATAGATAATGTGAACCACATATGTAATTAAAAACTTTCTAGTAGCCTCATAAAACAAAGAGGTGAAATTAAACTTCATATTGTAAAATTTACTTTTTCTTTTGTTTAGTTGTGTGAATTTTAACACACTTATACTGTCTGGTAGTCATCACCATAATCAGAACACAAAACGGCTCCATCACCCTGAAAACTCCCTTGTGCTATCCCTTTAAAATCATTCCTCCTTCTCCCTCACTGCAGCATGGTCTTTTATTAAGAGTATCATGAATGGAATCATACGAAAGTGTATAAACTTTTGAGTCTGGCGTCTTTCAGTATAATGCTTTTGAGATTCATTCAAGTTGTATGTGTTTAGTGGTTCTTTTAGTTGCTGATCCATCCCTGATCCAGAGAGCTAAATAAACAAGTAATGTGATCATTTTTGTACAAAGTCCTATGTGAGCACAAGTTTTCTTTACTGTAAATAGCTAGGAATAGGATTGCCGGGTCTGAAATTATGTTTATAATGTTTTTTAAAAATCTAATGTTAATCATTTCAATAATTAATATAAAAATCAAAATGAGATTTTAAGCTCTTTTTTTCCATACTGCATCTTCAAAATTTGGTATGGATTTTACACTTAAATCTCAATTTGATCTGGCCACATTTCAAGTGTTCAAAAGCCACATGTGACTGACTGGTGGATGGCTATTGTTATACACAGCATAAGTCACTATGACTCATGAATTTCTACTTTAATTTTCTCTTGATAAATCTAACAAGAGGGACCTTCTTATTTTTTTCATCACTTTATAATTACATCCTTACACCTTTGTGTTTTGAATAGGGGAACCGTTCTGGCCGAGCAGTAGCAGTGGTTTTAGTTGAGTGCTGATAATGCTGTCATTTTACACAGTTACTTTGGGGCCGGGGCCCATTCTTTGGGTTTATCGTTTCTTGAAGTAGATAGAAACAGAATATAACAGGGGAAAGTGGGCATTCCTTTAGAAGGAATTCCTCTGTTTGCTTTAGGGCCTGCATGCTGTCTGGGTGGGGATTGGGATACATGAACAGAGAGCACTCTGTTTTACATACTACACGAAAACTCCTTTCTGAGAAGGGGACTATATTTGTTTTTTGTATTAGTGATGCTTATTTATGGTGGACAGATGCTCGGAAAATAATTATAAGTGAATTATGTGGCTGAATTTAGACTTTTGTTAGGAGAGAGAAAATGTATATAGAGCAAAAGCTGAAGGAGGAAAATGAGTTTCTAGGGAAAGCTAAAGAGGAGCAGAGGAATTTGTGGAAATTGGTTGAGATGCTAGTGAGAAAACAGCTTGGAGTTGTGAGGACTTAACTGTAGTTCAGTGAGGTCCTGGCATATTTGGATGGGAAACAATTAAAATGGCCTTCATTTCTGCAAAGGTCAGTAGAGCTTACAGCATGAGTTTTAGTTAGGTGGATAATACTGAAAAGTAGAATGGAAGGGAAAATGACATTTCTTGGATATTTCTAGGAACTATTTGGAAACCCAGGCCTAGAAGGGAATAAAATCTGGAATCTGGCAGAAGAAATTCAAAGTTAAGGATACATCTAGGTCAGATAACTAGTAAGTATTCACTGCTAGAAGACCTTAGTGGACAGGAATTTGAGTTTTGAAGTTAGACTACCTAGATTCAGGGGCTTCCTTGATGGCTCAGTGGTAAAGGATCCACCTGTAACGTAGGAGACCCCGATTCGATTCTTGGGTCAGGGAGATCTTCTGGAGAAGGGATTGGCTACCCACTCCAGTATTCTTGGACTTTCTTTGTGGCTCAGCTGGTAAAGAATTCGCCTGCAATGTGGGAGACCTGGGTTCGATCCCTAGCNATCTAGGTTGGTCATAACTTTTCTTCCAAGGAGTAAATGTCTTTTAATTTCATGGCTGCAATCACCATCTACAGTGATTTTGGAGCTCCCAAAAATAAGTCACCCCCAAAATCTTCCTACTTCATTTCAGTCTCCAAATTCCTCAAGGAGTTGTTTTTTTGGTTTTTTTTTTTGGTATTTTTGTCTAGAATTGATAGCTTTTAAGAAAGGATTAGCATGCTAGATCCTCCCTTCTCCAAATCATAAACTTCAGCATCTTTAGATAGGTGATCCCAATGTAAAGGTAAATCTATTCGAGTAAAGGTTTAACCTAGGGCTGATTTCTTGAGGGTGGAGGCCAGTAACCCATGTGAACTAGTTAACTAAGCAAGAACTGGAAACCAAGTTGGGATATGGGCCCATGTTAATTTGCCTCTGATTCCAGAGCTTAAGATCTTATGTACTCTTAAAATTAATTGAGATCAAAAGTAACTTGAGGGACTTCCCTGGTCCAGTGGTTAAGACTCCAGACTTCCACTGCAGACACCATGGGTTTAATACCTAGTTGGGGAACTAAGATCCCACATTTCATGAAGCGTGGCCAAAAATACAAAAAAAAAAATTTTTTTTAAGTAACTTGCATTTTAGAACATAGTAATTTCACAAACATTTTATTCTGAGAGTCTAGGACTCAAGATTTGGTCTCTCCTACTCCCAGGTTTCAGTTCAACAATTCAGTTGCTCAGTTGTGTCTGACTCTTTGTGACCCCATGGACTGCAGTATGCCAGGCTTCCCTGTCCATCATCAACTCCTGGAGCTTGCTCAAACTCATGTCCATCGAGTCAGTGATGCNTCATCACTTTATAATTACATCCTTACACCTTTGTGTTTTGAATAGGGGAACCGTTCTGGCCGAGCAGTAGCAGTGGTTTTAGTTGAGTGCTGATAATGCTGTCATTTTACACAGTTACTTTGGGGCCGGGGCCCATTCTTTGGGTTTATCGTTTCTTGAAGTAGATAGAAACAGAATATAACAGGGGAAAGTGGGCATTCCTTTAGAAGGAATTCCTCTGTTTGCTTTAGGGCCTGCATGCTGTCTGGGTGGGGATTGGGATACATGAACAGAGAGCACTCTGTTTTACATACTACACGAAAACTCCTTTCTGAGAAGGGGACTATATTTGTTTTTTGTATTAGTGATGCTTATTTATGGTGGACAGATGCTCGGAAAATAATTATAAGTGAATTATGTGGCTGAATTTAGACTTTTGTTAGGAGAGAGAAAATGTATATAGAGCAAAAGCTGAAGGAGGAAAATGAGTTTCTAGGGAAAGCTAAAGAGGAGCAGAGGAATTTGTGGAAATTGGTTGAGATGCTAGTGAGAAAACAGCTTGGAGTTGTGAGGACTTAACTGTAGTTCAGTGAGGTCCTGGCATATTTGGATGGGAAACAATTAAAATGGCCTTCATTTCTGCAAAGGTCAGTAGAGCTTACAGCATGAGTTTTAGTTAGGTGGATAATACTGAAAAGTAGAATGGAAGGGAAAATGACATTTCTTGGATATTTCTAGGAACTATTTGGAAACCCAGGCCTAGAAGGGAATAAAATCTGGAATCTGGCAGAAGAAATTCAAAGTTAAGGATACATCTAGGTCAGATAACTAGTAAGTATTCACTGCTAGAAGACCTTAGTGGACAGGAATTTGAGTTTTGAAGTTAGACTACCTAGATTCAGGGGCTTCCTTGATGGCTCAGTGGTAAAGGATCCACCTGTAACGTAGGAGACCCCGATTCGATTCTTGGGTCAGGGAGATCTTCTGGAGAAGGGATTGGCTACCCACTCCAGTATTCTTGGACTTTCTTTGTGGCTCAGCTGGTAAAGAATTCGCCTGCAATGTGGGAGACCTGGGTTCGATCCCTAGCCTAGGAAGATCCCCTGGAGAAGGGAAAGGCTACCCACTCCAGTATTCTGGCCTGGAGAATTCCATGGACTGTATAGTAGTCCATGGGGTCGCAAAGAGTTGGACTCGACTGAGCAACTTTCGCTTTACCTAGATTCAAATGTGGGTTTTGCCGCTCAGCTGCTTATTCTATATAAGCTGTTCAGCCAGCCACTAGCTCAGTTTTCAGTCCGTAAAATAGGGTTATTAATAGGATCTTTCTCAGTGTTTTTATGAAGAATAAAAGAAAGCTTGGAACAGTAGCTCGTACATAGTACATGCTCAGGAAATGTTATTTCGTTTAATTTTTGTTATTATTGGCAGTACTGAGCTATTTCACTACTTAAACATGTGGATGTGAGAAACACAAATGAGAGCTGAGAGTCCTAAGAGGAATAGACTTAAGAAGTAAGGGCTGTGCATTAAAAAGAATGAAATAATGCCATTTGCAGCAATATGGATAGACCTAGAGACTGTCATACTGAGCCCGAGACACAGTGTCTTGGCTTCCACAGGCTGCAGGGCTCTGCTGGCTGCTGGAAACCCTTAGGATATGTGTCTTCCTGAAAACTAACCAAAGTTATTGCTGTTGTTATAATTTTAAGAATTCTATTTGAATATCTTTCTAAAAGATAGGTTTCTTCATTAATATACCATTGACTCCTGAACAACACAGGGCTTGGGTGCCCCACCATCTGTGTTGCTGAAAATCCTAGTGTACCTTTACAGTTGGCGCTCTGTATCTGTGGTTCTACATCCGCAGATTCAACCAATCATGGACTGTGTAGTACTGCAGGATTAATATTTACCATTAAAAAAATCCACATGTAAATGCACCTGCCTAGTCCAAACTTGTGTTGTTCAAGAGACAACTGTATTGGTATAGTATAGTTTAGTATATACTACTACCAGGACAGGGAGGCCTGGTGTGCTGCAGTCCATGGGGTCGAAAAGAGTCAGACACGACTGAGCAACTGAACTGCATTACTAGTATAGTATAGTATTAGTACTATAGTGTTATAGTATGCAATTAATATTATAGTATAGTGAAATTGGGAACAATATTAGGATTATAATATATTATTAGTACCAGTATTATAATATAATATAATACAGCATATAATTAGTAAAATATAGTAAATCAATATAGTCTGGAACCATATACCCTATATTTCTATAATAATGAGGTAACTAATGTCAGCTGCTGTAACAAATCCTGGAGACTTAGAAAATGAGTAGAAATGGCTATGAACCTCCAAGTTTGGGGAATGACAAAATCAGGGAGTCTTCCCGTGGGTTTCCCTTGGTGTTTTGTATATAATTTTGTACATGTAGAGCACTTCCTTTTCTGATGGCATCATTTACTTCCTTTATCAGTAGCAACAGAGATCAATATCTTCTTATAGGACAGTGGAAATACTTCTGATGAGTGGTGAGATTTATTGGTACCTCGTTGGTTTCTAGCTATGATTCTTGTCATAACCCAATCATTTTGCGCTTCAGGGTCTGGGAATCAGTACCTTGTTCTAGCATAGTGAAGAGTTGACTTTACTGTAGTGTTCTCTTACCTGGTTAAATAATTAAATGTTTTTAAAGCCTTTAGAAAAGGAAGAACCAAGTCATATTGAAGAGCTACAGTCTGAAGACACTGCTATTTCTGATCTCTCTACTGGTGAAAATGTTGGGCTGCTTGCTTTACCAATTGGGAGAGCCAGGTAAGTTTTTCTTCCCGTAGGGGTGAAGGGTAGGAAATTCCCCTGGCAGGCTACAGTCCATTGAGTCGCAAAAGAGTCAAACACAATTTAGCAACTAAACAACAAGAAGTTCTTATAAACATTGGAGAAAGCATAGGTATTTAGCCCAGATCCCTTTCTTGCTCCTTCCCCCACCCCCTTGATGTATATACTTAATGCTCTAAGGATAGTTCTAAACAGGATAGTTCTAAATACTTGACTGTCTCATGGGTAACTCAAGTGTGACTAAGATGACTTGGTGATCTACCTTTTCTCCATTTCCTTCTACTGTTTAATGTTGTTGCTTTGTAATTGTTTTCCTTACTTCTAATCTGGTACCTTGACAATCTTTTTTCCTCACTCCTGCCAGGGTGATTTTATGAAAGCCTGATTATGTTGCTTCCATGTTTAAAAAGCCTTCTGTGGTCCTTTTGCCTCATAATAAAATCCAGATTCCTCCTGAGTGACACATAGGGCATGAACCATCAGCCTCCAGTCCAGTGCCCAGCAGGGATTTGGAAATATGCAGGGGTACTTTCTGATTGTCATGATGACTCAGGGGAGCTGTTGGCCTGAGCCATGGATGGTAAATGTTATGCAGTACCTGGGGCTCTCCTGTCCAATGAGGAATTATCCCACCCACATGCCAGAAGTACCCCTGTTGGAATCCCTACTGCCTCTGTCTGCTTAGCCAGCTTCACTACCCTCCCACCTCCTACCATATGACTGGTCTCTCTCAACTCCAAAACCAAAAGTATTTGCTATCAGGGAGTCCGGGAGGATCTGGTCATATTATATATAATATTAGAGAATAAGGGGTCTTCCCTGGTGGTCCAGAAGTTAGGACTTCACCTTCCAACGCAGCGAGGGTGCGGGTTTGATCCCTGGTCAGGGAGCTAAGACCCCACATCCCTCCTGGCGAAAAAGACAAAGCATAAAGCATAAGCAATGTTGTAACAAATTCAGTAAGGACTTTAAAAATGGTCTACATTAAAAAATCTTTAAAAAAGAATACTGGAGAATAAGGACTATAGTAGTATTCAAAGTGGCTTTCCTTCAGAGTGGGTTTTTTGGTTTTGTTTTGCTGTGTAGAAACTTTTAAAATCTTTTGTAGTCAATCACTCTTTAATGGCTTCTTGATTTTAAGTCATATTTGGCCTTTTTTTCTTTCCTCTCCCACACCTTGAGAATTTTTTTATTCCCATTGTTTTCTCCAGCCAGTGTTTGTTTGGATTCATCCATGTGCTTATCATTTCTTTGTTCTCCATTTCTTCTTGCATTTCAGACCTTCCTTCTGGGATTATTATATTTCTTTTCTGAAGTACAGTGCCTTAGAAATGCCTTTTCTGAACATATGTTGGTAATAAATTTAGCTTTCATCTCTGAAAAATTTTAAGCTGTATTTTTGGGTAACATTTAATTCTGATGCACTCTCAAATTTACAGAGAAGTGTAAAAGAACGGTACAAGAACTTCTGTGTACCCTTAACCAGGTTTCACCAAAATTTACATTTTGCTGCCTCTGCTTCATGATCCTATGGCTTATTCCTCTCCACCTCCTCTTATTCCTGTCCACACCCCATCTATATAACCACACACTCACATTTTTGTAATGAAATATTGACAGTATGTTGGAGACACTGTGCTCTTTTACCCTTGAATACCTCACTATGTATTTCCTAAAACCTAGTACGTTCTCTTGAATAACCCAAAACAGTCATCAAAATCTGGGAATTTAACATTGTTAAAATAATACTGTCTAATTCACAGACTATATTCAAGTTTTTGTGTTTGGTGACTAATGACCTCAAGCATCTCTTTGTGTATTTATTGACTTCTTTCTTCCTTCAGCTTTATTGAGAAGTAATTGACATATTCTGTTATTTCTTTTGCTTAATCTCAGAGCCTGCTTCCACTCCCATTGACCCTGTAGCCCCACCATACTGAACTCTCTGCTTGTAGTAGCTATACTTTGTCAGTTTTTGGTGTGTGGATCTTGATCTGTCTGGTGTGCCCGGCTCTCACTTCTTCTCTGGTGAAACATTTATGTATTTTGCCACTTAATTTCTAGATTTTTGTTTCTGGGACACTGTGATAGTGTGATGTTTAAGAAGAAGCATATTTGGTCTTGGTCCACTGTTCCTGGAACCCAGCTCCTAATACTCTTCGGAATTTCCTAGGGGTTGAGAAGAATAAAGGTGTCTTTTTTTAATGCTAATGAAGTGGGTTTTAGACCTCCCCACCCCGAGTAAATTATGGATGGGGGCTGGTTGCCTGGGAAACCAAGCCTGTGAGTAGGGGGTTGGAAGTTTGACTCCCACCCAACCTCTGGAAGGGAGAGGGGCCAGAGTTTGTTAAGTTTAGTCACCTGGTGAGGGGTTGGAACTCAACCCCTCCCTAAGTTCAATTAGTCACCATTGTGACTGTAATGAAACCTCCATTAAAACCCAAAAGGAGAGGGCTTGAAGAGCTTCTGGGTTGGTGAACACGTGGAGGTATGGGGAGAGCAGCTTGCTGGGAGAGGGCATGGAAGCTCTGTGCCCTTTTCCCCATACCTTTTCCTTTGCTTCCCTTCCATCTGGCTGTTCTGAGTTCTACCCTTGTGTAATAAACTAGTAATCTAGCAAGTAAAATATTTCTCTGAGTTCTGGGAGCAAATTAATTGAACTTAGGGAGCGGGTTGTCAGAACCTGTGATCTGTAGACACATAGATGACAACTTGGACTTGGAACTGGCAATACCAGTTGGAGGTGAGGCAGTCTTGTAGGACTGAGCCTTTAACCTATGGTTGCTGATGCTGTCTTTGGGTAGATAGTGTCAGACTGAGTTAAACTGTAGGATACCAGCTAGTGTCAGAGAATTGCTTAGGGTAAGGAAAAAACCCCACTTTGGAATTGGTACAGAATGTTAGATGGTGATCAGAAGTGGGATCAGAGTCAGCATCGTAGCTACTGTTCATGATATCTTTGGAAAAGAAAACTTTTGGCTCGTCAACGATCTCTACCTCTCATTTATTCTTCCCACTCTTGTTTCCAAGGCAGTTAATTGGATTTTATACCATGGCTCACAATCCTAATATGACCCATTTGAAGATTAATCGGCCAGTTACTGCCCTTCCTCCTCTTTGGGTACGGTGTGATGGTTCAGATCCTGAAGGTATCAGTTGGCTGGGAGCTGAGCTTATCTCAACCAGTAGCAACATCACAGGAATTGTCTTGTACATGGTCACCTGTAAAGGTGAGAGCTCACTCCTCTTTTGTGGAGGTGTGTGTATTTATTTATTTGTGTAATCACTGTTTCATAGTTTTTACTAAAACTTGATAAAACAAGAGCAAAGTGCACACGATGAAGCTTGTGTAAGCCACCACAAGTCTACTCTAGCGTGTAACCTGCAGCATGTGGGAGATATTTCAGAGACAGATTTCCTGAAGTCCAAATAGGAGTTTATGGCTGTTTTATTTGGGTTTTATTTCATTTACATGTGTGTATTTTTTGAAATTTTCATTGGAAAATAAAAAAGTTGAATATAATGAAAATAATTCCAGTGTCATAATAGGCATTTAATTATACTTTTGGTAGTAGTACTAACCTTTGTTCCACTTGCTTTGTTTTAAGAACATTTCATCTGTGGTTTAAAATTTAATTTTGATAGTTACTGGTATTGTGAAGTAGATTGTAATTTTCTAGCTCTAATGATGTAATTTTGAACTGTTCCTATAAACTTTTTTTTTAATCATGTCCTACAGTTGATAAAAATTATTCTATAAATCTTGAAGACCTAAAAAAGTCACACAAGAAAAGACATCACTTACCTACTGTAAGTATTTCTGTTTCATATTATTTTCTTCTAACTGCTGTCAATCTGCCTTCCTAGTGTAAAGGATTTTTTTCATTCCTAATAGGACTAGATATTTTTCTATAGTATCAAAATGTTTGTTTTCATATCAACTAATATCTGAAAATATATGCCTTTTAGCTAATCTTTGTGATGAAAAAGAATTGTCTCGTTTTTCAAAAGAATCAGTCATTTTGATAATGGGCCTTTGGCCTGTGAAAGCGCTGCTGATGGTCTGCTGAATGTCTCTTTACAGTTAACAGCTGGCGGCTTTGCCCAGTACGAGCTCTTTAAGTCCACTGCCTTGGATGATACAGTTGCTGCCTCACAAACCACAATCACTTTGGATATTTCCTGGAGTCCTGTGGATGAGATCCTTCAGACCCCTCCACTCTCTTCCACTGCGACTCTGGTAGGAGCCAGCCCTCCTTTCTGTTGACTTTACTCAATGTGGGTTTACTTTGAACTTGCTAGTTCCTGGATAGCTCTGAAAGGTTCCACCTGAAGTCTCACCAGCACAGCCAGTGGAGGCTTTGCCAGGTGGTCTGATCCATCAGTTACCTATAGTGCTGTAATTATGTAACTTAAGACTTTTCAGTGGAGACCCAAATGGAATCATCACAGTGACTTAGAATCCCTGCTGTTCTTAAAAGAATGCAGATATTGAGAACACATCAACAATCATTGTTCTGTTCAGCCCTTTCACCCTGTATTTACATTTCTAGGATCTGTCTTAAGAAATTAGTCAGAATTGGTAACAAAAATACATGGGCAAAGATATTTAGTGCAGTCATACAGCTGTGTTTTGAAAATATTAAAAACAAAACCTGAATGATCGGTAGAAAAATAGATTTCCTGATGAAATATTGTATACATATGTTTATTTTGCAAGACCAGATAGTATATTTGAAGACCAGATGGTTTACACAGTAAGCTATCGTTGTGGTCAGCAGCTGGCCACTGAAGCCCCCGTGGATGCAGATTTGGCCAGCACTGTCCCAGAATCCGCTACACCTGCTGCTCTTGGTTACGCAACAAAGTGTGGGCTTCCATACGTGGAGGTGCTATGTAAAAACCAGTAGGTAGGAAGAACATTCATTCAGCCAAACATGAGGTTAAGACAACTTGGTGTTGCGAAAAAATTTGGAGTACTGTCAGACAACTTTAAAGGAAAAAGAATTGTTCTTGTAGATGATTCAGTTGTGAGAGGCAATACCATCTCACCCATAATCAAGTTACTCAAAGAATCTGGTGCAAAAGAGGTACATATTTGCGCAGCTTCATCACCAATTAGATATCCATGCTTCATGAAAATAAATGTACCAACAAAAGAAGAGCTTATTGCCAATAACCTAGAATTTGAGCATATTTCAGACTATCGAGGAGCAAACAGTGTTGTATATCTGTCAGTAGAAGGACTGGTTTCATCTGTACAAGAAGGAATAACACTGAAAAACCAGAATGAAAACGCAAGACATTATGGTTCAAGAAAATGGGAATGGTCTGGAATGTTTTGAAAACAATGGTCATTGTACAAAGGAAGATATTATGATTCAAGAAAATGAGAATGGTCTGGAATGTTTTGAAAAGAATGATCATTGTACAGCTTGTCTGACTGGAAAATACCCTGTGGAATTGGAATGGTAGCTGCCAGGGGCAGACATCATATTTCAGGACACAAAAGTTGGTGAAGAAGTTGTAGTGGTTATACCTTCATTTACTGTTACTCAGTTGGTTCAGTGTGAAATGCCACATGCTTGTAAGTTCTGAGATTTTTTTT
>SJYV01021956.1:0-24922 GCA_006410875.1 Neotragus pygmaeus | reverse complement strand
CCCTCCCCCACCCCTGGTAACCACACTCTGAGACAAGCGGGGGATGACCACCTCAGGGGTCTCCTTCCCAGCGATGGTTTTCCCGCCTGCCTGGGCCATCGTTGCTTTTTCATTAACTGAAGAAATCCCTGCAAACGCAGCTCATTCGCACACCCCCCCAGCCGAGAAACTTCCCTTTCTTTTTTTCATCAACAAAGGATAGAGAGGTGCATGTCTTCAGTGTCAAAAATCGGCGGGTGGGTCCTCTCGGAGAGTGTCTGGACTTTCTCTCCTGCCTCAAACAGCCGGGAAACTGGACAGAAGATGCAAGGCAACTGTTCGCCGACACTGGACCGTGGGCAGCTTGGGGCTGAGGGCCCCGATGGAGGGGACAAGGGAGTGAGCTGGCCGCCGCGCCGCCAGGTGCAGGCAGGGGCCACCCAGGGCCCGGAGGTCCTGACGACTCGAGGAGGCAGGGCTCCGAGTGCTGGGAGATCCAGGTGGCTGGGGTCTGCAGGACAGGGGACCTGGGAAGGAGGAGGGCAGAAGAGCTGCGGAATCCTGCACCCAGATTCCCCAGGGGCCTCTGCCTGAAGGCCCAGAGTCCCATCCGTGGGGCGAAGCTCCCAGAGCAGCTGAGGAGAAACAGCANAGGTGGCTGGGGTCTGCAGGACAGGGGACCTGGGAAGGAGGAGGGCAGAAGAGCTGCGGAATCCTGCACCCAGATTCCCCAGGGGCCTCTGCCTGAAGGCCCAGAGTCCCATCCGTGGGGCGAAGCTCCCAGAGCAGCTGAGGAGAAACAGCACAGGCCAGGGCTCCAGGGAGTGATGTCTGAGCTGGCGGCCTGACCCTCCCCCAGCCAGGGGAGAGAACTGGCTGACCCTCCCCCAGCCAGGGGAGAGAACTCGCTGACCCTCCCTGGCCGGAGGGGGAGAACTTGCTGAATACTCAACACATGGATGTTCACAGGATGGACCCCATGAGAGCCCCGCCTACTCAGTGGGATGATAATCCTGAAGAAAGTCGGAGCCTACCCTGTCCCCAGAAGCACCAAAGTGAAAGGGAAAGTGTTAGTCTCAGTCCTCTCTGACTCTTTGCAACCCCAAGGACTGTATGGACTGTAGCCCGCCAGGCTCCTCTGCCCATGGAATTCTCCAGGCAAGAGTGCTGGACTGGGTTGCCATTCCCTTCCCCAGGGGATCTCTCCGACACAGGGACTGAACCTGGATCTCTGCATTGCAGGCAGATTTTTTACTGCTTGAGCAACCAGGGAAGTCCCAGAGCATCAAAACCAGCCCACAAAGGACCAAACTTCAAAGCGATGTGATGGGATTCCATACTCAGCATTCATGTAATAATGTTCAACAGCCAGTCCAAGACCATGGGCAAAGCAAAGGCCGGGGAAGCTGTGTCCCAGGAGCAGGAGAAAACTCAGTTCATGGAAGCAGCCCCGGAAATGACAGGCAAGGATGTCAAAACACTTGCTATAAATACGTTCATCTGCCTAAGGACTCAAAGGAAAACATGAACGCAGTGAGGAGAAAAATGAGACCCAAAGGTTTCAAATGGAAATCATGACTAAGATGAAATTCATCCCTAGAGTGACTGGTTCATGGGTTGGGATCAGACGCCACAGAGAAGCCAGCAGGTTCGCGTCAGCGTTGCGAGCAGGAGCTGGGGGAGCGTGGCCCGCTCGCCTGCTTTCGTAGAGACAGAATTTGGCGGACACGCAGTCAGACTCGTCTGCCTCGTGTCATCCACGACTGCTTCCGAGCTGCTCCATCGGACCTGAGTGGTTCTGACAGCAATCGTGTGGCTGAAATACTGCGCAGCCCTTTACAGAAAGAGCCGGCTGACCCCAATTTCAAGTATTTACCTTGTCTCCATACACCATAAACTGTAGAGCAAACCCTCTGTTTCTCAAAACCAATGCACATGTTAATTTTAAGCCAGTGGTTCAGAAGGGTTCCCAGTCAGTAGAACGCGAACTCCGAGGATGGGAAGGTAACCTGGGTTACACTTTGGGGGAGGCGGGAAGTGGGGAGAGTCCTGTGGGGCTAGCGGCCGCTCCCCCTCCCAGAGCTCCGCTGGGGCCCCGGCCCTCACCCTGGGCGCTGAGCACCGGCGCCTGTGACCTGCTGGCTCTGGGGCTCTCTGTTCCCCCGGAGCGTGAGCCTCGGGCTGGGCTGTTGCCCCCGGGCTGTGCCCCGAAACGCGACCTTTTTCTCGGCACGGCGCGCTCCCCCCCTCTAGCCCGCTCTTCACTCGCTGTCTTAGCTGCCACCGTGACCCGGAAAGCCAGAAAGGTGAGTGTAGATGCAATATTAGAGGGCGACGGTATGAGAAAGGCATGGACAAAGAGGCGCTCACTGCTTTAAACAGGTCTTAAAACTGCTTTCATACATGTGCCCGCCTCGGCCTAGTGAAATTGATTCATTGACCAAATTGGCCGTTTAAAATTCAAAAGCCTGTGTTCCCTGAGCACGGCTCCCTCCTCTGCAGATTTATGGGGCCGCAGGGAGGCACCCGGGGTGTCTCTGGGTTCTCTTCTAAGGATGATCTATAGTGAGGCAACAGGCCCCTTCTTCCTGGGGAGCCTGCACTCACCCCACATGGTGGCCTGAAGCAGGTGGGGCCAGTGCTGGCTCTCGGGACCCCAGAGGGCACCTTCGCAGGTGCTGTCCCGGGACCCCCGTCTGCAGGCTGGCCTCCCTTCCCAGCTCGGTACCATCTGAGGAACTGCCCCCCTCCCCCCAGAGGGAGATGAGAACTGGAGGTGAACCTACAGAAAGAAGCGAAGTGCGGAGGGGAGGCCTGAGATCCTGGTCTGTGGGCAGCTGGTGGGACCTCAGGGAGACTGAGGGGACCCAGCCTCCACCTCCAAACTCACCTGGGCAGGAGCTCAGACAGCACTGGGCAGGCCCAAAGGCTGAGCCCGAGGCGACCCAGGCAGGTGTGGGCTTCCCTGCACAAGAATTTTGGGACAATCAGCAACGCAAGGGTGGGGTCTGTTTCACACCCGTCATTTCAAGGACGGTGAGGCTAGTACATCAGGATACGACAGCCGGTGAAGGACGGCTCATTGCTCACAGGCCATGCAGGGCTTGTGGGGGCAGCCGGGTCAGCCAGGAGGCAGAGGGCTTCCATGGGGCAAGGTCAGGACTGGCTGGTTTAGGTGAATTCACTGGGCTCTGGGGCAGGCCTGTTCCCGGGTACCTGGGCCTGGAATACGGCCCAGAGTGTGAGAGCCCCAGAGCAGGGCTGGGGGTGGGCACTGGACGGGCTGGTCTGCACTTGAAGCTGTACTTACGGGAGCGGAGGGCGTGAGCCGTTCACTGTCTCTAGGAGTTGAGCGGCCCCTGCGTCGTCAGCAAGGCCCCAGGTGTCAAAGCATCAGAACATGGAAAATACAAGATGTGGCTCACACAGGGTCTGGGAGCCCAGGGGTGGCGCCCTCACCCCTCACAGCTGGTGGGTAGGCAGCGGTCCTGGTCTGGGAGCCCAGGGGATGGGTCGCTCCCATGCAGTGGGTAGGCAACGGGGGGCCATCCCTGGACTGAGTTACACTGCGGGAACCTCCATCCCTGAGGTCACCTGGGCTCCAGCCACTGTTCTAAGCCAGCTGCGCCTGCACAAGTGCTGCCTGAAAGCAGGGAGGTCCTTTCATACACAAACTTAAACTGCTAGCCTTGGTGGAGTACTGAGAGCCACCAAGAGCGCTAACAACACCTCTAGGTAAAAGGAGTTTCTTGTCTTCCTCGTTGTATTCCGCAGCTGTTCCATGCCTCCCTTGGGCTTTATACTTGAAAGATCTGTCATTGGGCATCAGGGCTGTGAAGATTAATTAGTTAATATTTGTGAAGCACTTTGGAGATGAAAAGCTCATGAACGCTAAGTAGAATTAAATTTGGTCTCCTGGTGCCAAGAAATAAACAGTTCTTTCTTGCCTGCTTGGGGTCAAGAGGTCACCTTAAGATGCAGGAGAGCCTGTCCAAACATTGAACAGCCTGTATTGATTATCACTCCCCATCCGGNGGTTGGGGGGCCGGGAGGGGCCGCGGCCGAGGGCACTGGGAGGTGGGCACAGAGCCCAGGTCCGTCCTAGAGCTCAGAGCAGGCGGGGCTGCTGCATCCCCCAGGGAAGCCTCCGGGAGGGAGCGCAGGTGGCCGAGAAGACGGGGAGGGAGACAGCTCTGCAGATGCTGTGGCCAGTCTGAGACCAGGAGGAGGGTTCCGTCTGAGCCCTGGGCCAGGCTCCGTCTGAGCCTGGGATTCAGACTCAGTCTGGACCCGGCACTGGGCTTGGTCTAGACCAGGACTCCAAGTTCAGTCTGAGACAAGGGCCTTCCCAACTGTGGGCAGGGCTCGGTGTCCGTCTCCACACAGGACAGCTAATCTCAGTGCAGAGGGAACAGGCGGTCATTTCATTCAAGAAACCTGTGCCTTTGCCCCCACCTCCAGTGCAGCAGGAGGTGGGTCGGACCCAGCCAGACCCCTGGCCGAGGCCTGGGCCCCCAGCATGCTGGGATGCTTCTCCCTGCCCCTCTCAGGGTGGAGTCGGGGCTTCCTGCAAAGACTCAAGTCTCCACTTTAATTACTTCATCTTATTTTGTAACTTTAATTATATAATAAGTGACACTAAAAAACCATCGTTAAATTTTAAGCCTTTGTAATAACACCATTTTATTACATTTTGATGAGTTTATAACTATGATTCTTTATTATTCGTTCCATGTTATTTTATGATGGCACAGTGAGATTTTTAATATCTAATTACAGAACCCAGTGATCATTAACTACATCTGATACATAAGCTTGCTGCAACCTGGTCCCAGGAGCGCCCGTGTGAGCAGAAATTGGAGAGCTGCCTCCTTTCTGGGCAGAGTGGTGGGCATTCTGCTGAGGGATCAGAGAGGACAGCATAGGGGTGCTGGGAGGTCTCTATGCAGCCGGATGAATCTCACCTGAAAGGTCATGGCCGGCCGGACACATCCTGAACACATCCTGGGCTCCCGGGTGGGGGTCCTGCAGTGGCCAGCCCGGAGCAGCCCACTGCCCACAGGGCTGGCAGGCCCACTGGCCTCCAAACTGGTGGGAAGGGCTTCTCTGCACTTCAGGTCTGTGTCCCAGGACATCCTTGTGAACTCGGAGAACGGCACAGTCCTGGGGGCTTCTGGTCTACCTGTGAAGGTGTTCACGGAAACAGAATCTCCGACCAGAGAGGGGTAACTTGCCAAGGTCACCCCGAAATTCAGTGGCACCCCCAGGAAGAGAACCCAGGAGCCTCCCCCTTCTGCCTCCAAAGGACCAAGCAGCCAGGACTTAACTGGGCGATGACGAGGCGGGGGTGGGAGACGGGGGGGGCACGGGTCAGGGTGGCAGAGGAGCAAGAAGAGGCAGACAGGTGGGCTCACACACGTGCAGCCTCCCCAGCGCCCCTCTTCCGCAAACACAGACTCCGCCTGGGGACCCTGCAGAGGGGCCCTCCATGAGGCTGTCCACCCGGCAGCGAGCCCCTCCTGTAAAACAGGTCTCGTGAGAGCTGAGAGCTCTGGAGGCAGACAGGAGGCCCTGGGACCCTAGAGAGAAGAATCCTAGATGTGCTTGTTGCTGGGACCCGAAGGGTCGAGTCCAGCCCCTTTGCCCCACCTATAAGGCCAGCCTTGGCCACGTGCCCCTGCCCCGAGATTCTTCCCCCATCCAGGCTTCCCTCTCTTGAGCTGTGGTCTCTTCAAAATCCACACGGGGTGACGGGAAGGCCCAGGAGAGTCCCGGTCACTTTCCAACCCCAGGCCTCCCGCCAGGGCCTCGTCTCTCTGATCCCTTTGGGGGCTGGAATGGTGGATGTCCGGGCTTGGGCGGGTCCCTCCGGGAACCCTGCTCCAACAGGCTGCGCTGCACGGACGCCCGTGGGTGATGATGACGCCCAGCACACGCTGTTGCCTTACCTTCAGAGGGCGGGGGTCTGATGCAGATCCGCGTCGGCCTGCCGCACCCGCGGGGGAGGGCACACTCAGAATCTGGGGAGCATCTCCCCGGCCCATTGCACCTAAGGGTGAGTCCAGGAAGGGAGCCGGACATGGGACTTACATTCTGATCGATAGGAAACTGCTGCCTGCATCCGTCTCCAGGGGAACAGGAGTGGGATGTTCTGTCTGTCTCCCCGTGCAGACAGCCCGCCCCGGGGCCTCTCGGGGAGCAATCTTCCCGCATGCAGGACTCAGTCCTTCCAACCCCAGGATTCAGTAGCTTTGCTCAAGCTCTGGCTGGATTTGATCATCCTAGAAATTATTGGCGCGTGCACTTGGAGGAACCTCAATTACCTGAACCAGGCGCAGTCAGCATCTCACCCCACGGCTGCAGGGAGGTGAGAGCCGCTGAGCTTCCGCCCTGCTGGGCTTGAGTCTCTGCCACGGCAAGGCGAGACCCCGACTCCAGGGGACCCCACCCCCCGCCCCGCCTGGACATCCTGGTAATTCATGCAGGACCACTGCGAAATCTTTTCCCATTTGCCTAAAACTGCAAACAATCAAGCCCCTAAGCAGGAAGTGTCTGCGGTGATTCCAGCTCACTTTAGGGGATTCTTCTCATTGGGCAGCACCCCAGTGCCTGGAAAGGGTTCTGATTCCACGGTAAGATGGCTCAGTGCTCAGCGCTCCGTGCTCAGGCACTCAGGTAAGTCTGACTCTTTGTGACCCCCATGGACTGTAGCCCACGCGACTCCTCCGTCCATGGGATTCTCTTGGCAAGAATACTGGAGTGGGGTGCCATTTTTTCCTCCAGGAGATCTTTCCAACCCAGGGATCGAAACTCTCTCTTACGTCTTCCTCGTTAGCAGGCAGATTTNTTTGTGACCCCCATGGACTGTAGCCCACGCGACTCCTCCGTCCATGGGATTCTCTTGGCAAGGATACTGGAGTGGAGTGCCATTTTTTCCTCCAGGAGATCTTTCCAACCCAGGGATCGAAACTGTCTCTTACGTCTTCCTCGTTAGCAGGCAGATTTTTCACCACTAGAGCCACTGGGGAGCCCGTGATGGAGTGGGGCTGCTGCTGCTGAGTCGCGTCAGTCGTGTCCGACTCTGTGCGACCCCACAGACGGCAGCCCACCAGGCTCCCCCGTCCCTGGGATTCTCAGGCAAGAACACTGGAGTGGGTTGCCATTTCCTTCTCCAATGCGTGAAAGTGAAAAGTGAAAGTGAAGTCACTCAGTTGTGTCTGACTCTTGGCGACCCCATGGACTGCAGCCTACCAGGCTCCTCTGTCCATGGGATTTTCCAGGCAAGAGTACTGGAGTGGGGTGCCATTGCCTTCTCCAGATGGAGTGGGGAGGGAGGTGCTTTCATGAAGAGCAGGTGAAAAATCCCTGGGGCAAGGTGGCGATGCCCTGGGTTGGTCCAGGATCCCCAGGCTTGCCCCTGCCTGAGTGACCCAGCACAATGCTCCCACCCAGGGAGCAGGGTTCTGGCTGAGGTCCCAACATGCCCCGAGCCTGTGCCCTCTGCTTCCTGGCCATGTGCAGGGCCCTGGGTGTGGGGGCTCAGCCCCCCTGGCCCTTCCAACACAGAGGGCAGGACAGCTTTTACTTAACTTCACTGAGCCTCAGTTTCCTCATCTGTAAAATGGGGATTCCATGATTCCATGCTGCTAGAGTGTTCTATTTTTTCAGCTGTAGCATTCAGTAGCTTTCAGTGGTGTGTTTATAGAGCAGTGCAGTTAAACCATTGTTTTTGTTGTTAGTTACTCGTGTCCAGCTCTTTGCGATCCCGTGGATTATAGCCCACCAGGCTCCTCTGTCTATGGAATTCTCCAGACAAGAATACTGGAGGGGGTAGTCATTCCCTTCTCCAAGGGACCTTCCTGATCCAGGGATTGAACCCAAGTCTCCCACATTGCAGGCAGATTCTTTACGGTCTGAGCCACCAGGGAAGCCCTAATTAATGGTCATTAAACCATGGTCATAATCTAATTTTAGAGCATTTCCGCCAGCCTGCCCTCTCAAGAAACATCACATGGTGAGGAATCACTCCATCACCCTGTCCCGTTTCTAGTGGCCGCTGATGTCCCTTCTGTCTCTGCAGATTTGCTCATTTGCACACTTCGTGTAAAGGGAGTTACTGTGAGGCCTTGATGACTGGCTGCCTTCACGAAGCATTGCATTTTCATCCACGTTCTAGGCTGTATCAGCACTTCATTCCCGTTATCAAAGTTACATTCTATCATAAGGACCGGACACACTTTGTTTACCCGTTCTTATTGACGGACATTTGGACTATTTCCATCTTTCAGCTATTATGAATGATGCTGCTGTGAACACGCGTGTATGAGTTTTTGTGCAAACGTATGGCTTCATTTTCCACAGGGTTTCCATAGGGTTATGGTTTCGATGCCCAGGAGTGGAATTGCAGGGTCATGGGTCACCCCTCGTGTAATTTTGAGAAAAGGCCAGACTCTTCCACATCAGAGGCACCACTCCACGTTCCCACCCACGGTGGGTGAGGGTTCTGATTTCGCCACATCCTCACCAACACTGGCTGTTTTCTGGTTTGGGGTTTTTTGACAACGGCTGTCCTGGTGGGTGTGAGGTTGTGTCTCACTGTGGTTTTGACTTGCGTTTCCCTGTGACTGATGCTGGGGAGCCTCTCTCCACGGGCTGGCCGGCCATCTGACGTCTTCCTCGGGGAAACGTCTGTTACAGCCCTTCACCCACTGTTTGGCTGGTTGCTTCTCTTTTCCCTGTTGACTGTCGCCCATGAGTTTGTGAGTCGGCGAGAGAGGAGGTGCCGCCCCTGCCTGCCTGCTCTGTCCCCTGAGTCCAGCTCTTCTCCAGCCTTCGGAGGTTTGTTTTCTCTGCAGAAAAGGTGGGGCTGGGACGTTAGGGGGCCCCACGGCTCCGCGTTCGTCTGACAGCTGCCCCCACCCCAGGCGCTCACAGAGGCAGATGGCACCAGTCAACCTGCAGACGCCGTCCAGTGCTGGGGAGCCGGTGGGGGTTGACGGCCTGATCCTCTCTGAAATTGCTTCCGGACGAGCCCGTTCGGGGCCTTCTGGCAGCCCGGGCCCTCCGGGTCCTCTCGTTCAGCTTCACTAACAACAGGAAATTGCCCACAGCTCCTGATGGCCGGCAGCTTTTTGCAACAGGAGGCCTGGGCCTGGTGCCAGGGTAGGGGGCCGAGGGATCTCCCCCGGGTTCTGTCCCCAGGCCTGCAGGGGGAGAGCTGACCCTCTTCCTGCCCTGGGGGCCTGGGTCCAGGCGAGCAGGTGGCCTTTGTGTTCCTGGGGTTCTGGAGCCGGGTGAGTGTACAGGAAGGATGGGGTCCAGGCGGCCCAGGGAGGTGAAGGCCCGAGAGACCCCCGGGGGCGAGGAGCACACTCAGCAGCCTCTCTTCTGCCAAGACTGCTCTGGGGAAGCCCACCCCGAGCCCTCACCAGGGAGCCCCAGCCACCAGGGCCTAGGGTCCCCTGGGGTGGGGGCGGAGACGCCTACCCAGCGTCACACGGTCAGGGAGGGAACCTCTGGCACCAACAGTCCTCTTGCCCAAAGACCTGACCCGTAGCTGAGACTGCCGCTCGTGCCCTACTGTGCCCGGGTGTGGCCCTGCAGTCCTGCTAGCTGGGCATCACATGGGAGGGAGCCGGAGCACAGAGAGGCTGAGTAACCTGCCTGCAGGCACACAGCTGGAGTCCAGAATGGAGCCCTGTGCCCTGCCTGAGGGCTGACCTCCGACCCAGGAGGAAGCACTCCAGGGTGGGAGTGAGGGGGTCCGGGAATTGTAAGGACCCTTCCCCCTATCCAGACAAAACAAGATGCTTGTCTGGAGGCATGTCCACACTTCCAACCTCTGCGGTTCTTGGATCTGGTTCACTCGTGTCCTTCCTGCCTCCCCGCTTTCATGCTGGAAGAGGATTATGAGAGTCTCAGCTCCCAGGAGCTGGCAGCTCAGATGGCCACTGGCCCGGCCACAGAGGCACAGCCCGGCCGCCGGCTGGCCTGGATGGAAATGCGGCTGGCGGGGGCGGAACCCTGCAGGTCCCAGGGCCTGCCTTGGCCTTCCCCAGGGTGCTGGGAGCAGGCACGGGGCTCACGTTCTGGGTGCTCCAGGGATGTGATGAGTGGCCTCTGGCTGCAAGAACTCCCACTGGGCTGGCGCTTCCCAGAAAGCAGTGCTGCGGGCGGGGACATAGCGGGCACGTGGGTGGTGTGTGTGTAAAGCCTGCATCACACTTGTGTGAGCAGGACCAAGCCGCTGGTGGAGGCTTTGCCTGCGGACCTGCTGACGAACCCCGCTCGCAGGGGCTGGAGTCCAGTGTGGGGGGTGTGGGCCCCGGGCCCCAGGCTTCCGGGGCTGCACATCACCCCGGGGATGGTGCGTCAGGAAAGCCCTCGGCGGGGCCTCCGGGGCTGTGGAAGGCGGTTCTCAGGCTGGAAGGGGCTGAGGGCTGAGCCACCTAAATGCCCTTTTCTTTGTTTGGGGCCGTCTCTGTCCCTCTTTCTCTCCCTTCATCCGTACCGGTCCTTCCCCTGTGGTTGGCAGGATTCTTGGGAGCCCCTATGGCCTGGTGGGCACATCCCAGGGGCCCCGGGGAGAGAGGAGACCTCACTGCCATGAGTGGCCGCCTGTGTCCGCAGGGAGATCGTCCTGGGGTGAGAGGAGGGGGTGACCTCTTCAGAGGGAGCTTCCTGGAAGTGAGGAAGCAGACGCAGCTGGGAAGAGAGGAAACCAGTGAGCTGCCAGCCGGCGCCCCCAGGAGTGGGGTGCAGCCCCCAGACAAAGGGCAGAAGGAAGACGAAGACTGCCGTCCCCCTGCCTCACCCAGCGAGCTGGCAGGGTGCCCCGAGCTCCAGGAAGAGGTGCAGCTGGCCGACCCCGGGACCGTGGCTCTCAGCTCCTGCACAGATGAGCAGCTGGCCCATGGCTGGGCCCCCACCCCGAGGAAACTGTGAGGCCGTTCGTCTGACATATTTGTGTTTAAGCCGCCAGGTGATTTTTCGGAGCTTAGGGAACCAGTGCGTTCTGTCAGCTGGAGAGCTGGCGGTGGGTTGGGGGGAGCTCACGGAAGCTTCCCCTGGGGCGTCTCCCCATCCGGGCCCCAGCGGGAGCAGGCCCACCCAGGCTGGGGGGCGGGACTCGACCGGAGACCGTGGGGCGGGGTGGGATAGGCCCCCGACTCAGCCACCCCCAGCTCCTTCCTGCCCAGCCTGCTGGGCACAGAGGGGCAGAGCTGCCCGTGGGCATGTTTCCCCATACCAGCGCAGCCCGCCCAGCCCAGCGGGTTGGGGGGGAACCAGGATCCCCACTAGGGGTGAGTGCACCCGGCCAGCTGGGCCCCCAGAGGCCCCTGGTGACCCCTAGGAGGTCCCCCAGCCTCCTGCTCTGCCTCTGCCATGTGTTATGGGTAAGACAGTACATAAAACAGCAACAGGTAAAACAGACAAGTGAGGCTGAGTCAGAAAAAGGCTCTCAAGAGACAACCAACAGAAGGGAAAGGCAGCCAGTCAGATGGGAGAACGCGTCTGCAAACCATGCATCTGATAAGAGGTTCATGTCAAAAATGTAAGGAACTCCTACAACGCAAAAGCAAGAAAACACAGACGATCCAATTAAGAAACAGGCAGAGGAGTCGAATAGACTTTTTTTTTCCAAGAAAGACCTACAAATGGCCAACAAGTACATGAAAATGTTCTCATCACTAGTGAAAGTGAAGTCGCTCAGTCGCGTCCGACTCTTTGTGACCCCATGGACTGTAGCCCGCCAGGCTCCTCTGTCCATGGGATTCTCCAGGCAAGAATACTGGAGTGGGTTGCCATTTCCTTCTCCAGGGGATCTTCCCAACCCAGGGATTGAACTCGAGTCTCCTGCATTGCAGGCAGACGCTTTATCCTCTGCGCCACTATCATCAGGGAAATGCAAACAAAACCATCGCTTCACCCCACACCTGTTAGAGCGGCTATTATCAAAACACAAGAGAGATGAGAGCTGGTGAGGGGTGTAGAGGAGAGGGAACCCTGCCTGCCGTTGGTGGGAATGTAAGCTGGCGCAGCCACTGTGGAGCTGCTAGGTCATCCAGCAAGCCCACCTCCAAGTGTGTGCGTGTTTGTTTTGTATACAGGTCTCTTGAAGTTTAATAATTTCTCAAAGTAATGCAAAAGCATCAGTCAAGAGAACATATTTTACAAAAGACATAATTTGGTTTAATTTACTATAATTGGTTTCCAAGTGTTTTTTTAAATTAATTTATTTTAATTGGAGGCTAGCTACTACAATATTGTAGTGGTTTTGTCATACATTGACATGAATCAGCCATGGGTGTACATGAGTTCCCATCCTGAACCCTCTCCCACCTCCCTCCCCCGAGTGTGTATTGGAAGGAGATAAAGTCACAATCTAGAAGAGATGCCTACACCCCTATGTTCGAAGCAGCACCATTAACAACAGCCAATAATGAAAGCAACCTAAGTGCCCACTGATGATGATAAAGAAGATGTGTGCCGTACGTACAACGGAGTATTATTCAGCCACGAAAGGAGATCTTGCCATTTGCAACAACAGGGATGAATCTTGAGGGTACATCATGCTCAGTGAGAGAAGCCAGACAGAGGAAGACAAACGCTGTCCGATCTCACCTCTGTGTGGACTCTAGACGCACTGACTCACACACAGAGCTGGTGGTTGCCGCAGGCTGGGGGTGGGGGAGCGGGCGAGGCTGGCCTGCGGGCTCAAGCTCCCGCGTAAAGATGGGCGAGTTCCCAGGGCGGAACCTGCAGCAGGCGACTCTGGTTAGGAGCGCCGCGCTTTCTAAAGCTGGCTTTCACCTTTTGGCCATGCTGGGCCTTCGCGCCTGCGAGCGGGCTTTTCTCCAGTTGCGGGCGCGGGCTTCCCCTCGCGATGCCTTCCCCTCGCGGTGCCTTCTCCTCGCGTGGGCTTCCCCTCGCACGGGCTTCCCCTCGCGGTGCCTTCTCCCGCGGGGCCTTCTCTCGCTGCGGAGCCGAGCTCCAGGCGTTGGGACCTCAGCGGCGGCAGCACACAGGCTCAGCAGTTGTGGCCCACGGGCTTGGCTGCCCTGCGTCGGGTGGAATCTTCCCGGATCACGGATCAAACCTGCGTCCGCTGCACTGCAAGGCAGATTCCTAACCACTGAACCACCAGGGAAGCCTGGTAATATTGTATTTTATACAAACTTGTAGCTGTGAGAGCGAAACCCTAATTTTTTCCTTAACAACCTCAAAACGGTAATTATGTGAGATGATGGATGTGTTAACTAATCTTATTGTGATAAAAATTTTACAGTACATCATTGTGTATTAAGTCACTTCTGTCATGTCCAACTCTTTGCGACCCCATGAACTTTCTCACCAGGCTCCTCTGTCCGTGGGATTTTCCAGGCAAGAATACTGGAGTGGGTTGCCATGCCCTCCTCCAGGGGCTCTTCCCAACCAGGGATCAAGTTCTGCGTGTCTTACATCTCCTGCCTTGGCAGGGAGGTTCTTTACCAGTAGTGCCATCTGGGAAGCCTCAGCAATACATGTGTATCAAATCACCCATTCTACATTTTAAAATTTCATATGTTGTATGTCAATCAAGCTGAGAAAAAAGACAGGAAGGAAAGTCCTCCAGGTGGCCTGGCCAGGCCCCCAGGCTCTTTAATAAAGGAGGTCCACGCAGACCTCACCTTTCTCATTTGTGAGGCTGCCTCTCCGTGGGTTTCCCTTGTTTTCAGCTTCAGAGTTACTCTTGCTGCCTCTGTGGACAATGTCATGAGTGGAAGCATCCTTGCTCTTCTATCTTAATACACAAGTATTTTCAGCTCTGGGGAAGCCAGCCCAAGGGCTGTGTTATGGGCTGAATCTTGTCCCCAAAATTCATATCCTGGAGTCCCAACCCCCAGGACAGTGCAGAACAGGGACTACATCTGGAGATGGGGTCTTTAAACAGACAAAGTTTGATCACCTTTGTATACAAAGGTCTGTAGACTCAAAGCTATGGTTTTGCTGGCAGTCGGGTATGGATGTGAGAGTTGGGTCATAAAGAAGGCTGAACGCTGAAGAACTGATGCTTTTGAACTGTGGTGCTAGAGAAGACTCTTGAGAATTCCTTGGACTGCAAGGAGATCAAACCAGTCAATCCTAAAGGAAATCAACTCTGAATATCCACCTGAATGACTGATGCTGAGGCTGAAGCTTCAATACTTTGCCACCTGATGTGAAGAGCCGACTCATTGGAAAAGACCCTGATGCTGGGCAAGATTGAAGGCAGGAGGAGATTGGGTTGACAGTATCAGAAGGTTGGATGGCGTCACCGACTCAATGGACATGACTTTGAGCAAAGCTCTGGGCGACGGCGAAGGGCAAGGCGGCCTGTTGTGCTGCAGTTCATGGGTCGCAGTCGGACACGACTTAGTGACTGAACAGCCACAAACAGGCATTAAGGTGGGCCCTGATCCCACACCGCCGGTGTCTCCAGCAGGGGCTCGGGACACAGACACGTGCGGGTGGGCGTCTGTGGGAGGATCTGGGAGAGGGCGGTCGTCTGCAAGCCCAGGAGAGGGGCCTCAGCGGAGACCAGTGCTACTGCCACCCACGTTGGGCTTCAGTCTCCAGGAAGGGAGACAATAAACGTCGGCTGTTTAAACGCCTGTGACACTTTGGATGGCCATTCCAGCGAACCAGTCCTGACTGTGACTTGGGGAAAAAGGGAGCCGACCAGTGGTTCCTTTCGCTGACCTGCTGCGGGTATGGGGACTGCCTCCAGGGCCCGAGAGCGGGCGCCTGTCTAACAGAAGCGAGGTGTGCACGGAGACACTCGTGCTGGCAAAGCAAGAGACCTTACTGGGGAGGGCGCCGCGCGGAGAACAGCAGGCAAGGGAGCCCAGGAGAGCTGCTCTGCGCGTGGCTCGCAGTTTCGGGTTTCACGGTGATGGGGTCCGTCTCCAGGTCGCCTCTGGCCATTCTGACTCAGGGCCCTTCCCAGTGGGGAGTGTGTCGCTCAGCCACGATGGATCCAGCGAGGGAGATTCTGGGAGGTGGGGCAGAACGTGTGGCCTGGCATCTCATCCTCCTTTCGACCTTTCCCGAGTTCTTCCAGTTGGTGGTGGCTTGCTGGTTCCGTGAGACTGCAGAGGTGACAGGAAAGGCTTTTTCCCGTACCCTGTTTTATTCCATGTTGAGCGACAACTATTTTCCCACTTTTCTGGATGAACGCAAAGTCCTCTTTCCTTAAGACAGATGAGGTATAATCTTCAACCACGTTGAAGGTCAGGAAGGGCGGGGGTGAGGAGATACCCTTCATCCAATGTAAGGAGCAGCAGCTGCGCTTTGCTGGAGCAGCCATGAAGAGAGAGAAGAGATACCCTAGGCCCAAGGTAAGAGAAACCCAAGTAAGATGGGAGGTGTTGCAAGAGGGCATCAGAGGGCAGACACCCATACTCACAGAAAACTAGTCAATCTAATCACACTAGGACCGCAGCCTTGTCTAACTCAATGAAACTAAGCCATGCCCGCGGGGCAACCCAAGACAGGCGGGTCATGGTGGAGANCAGCGGGCCTGTGTCTGCTCCGTTTGACTGATTCCTGGGCTGTCGAGTGTTTTACCTCTGTATAGGCCCTGGATTATTACGTAAACTGAGGCTACTAGAGACTGAGTAAAATCTTAGAGGCTACAAAATATTAATATGAGACTATCATATTTATGTTTACACTTATTAAAACATAATTTTAAACCATTAACAATACATTTACTGAAGCCAGAGACTGCCTCATATAGCTTACACAGCTTTGCAATGTCCAGGGCATTGGTGGTCAGTAAATATACATTGAATTACTGAATTTTTTTCATATAATCGTTCATATATTTAAAAATGAGATTTTCTTCCCTTTAGGCCAGAGAAGGCCGGACCACCATTGTGATAGCTCATCGTCTGTCCACGGTTCGCAATGCTGATGTCATCGCTGGTCTTGNAGTAAATATACATTGAATTACTGAATTTTTTTCATATAATCGTTCATATATTTAAAAATGAGATTTTCTTCCCTTTAGGCCAGAGAAGGCCGGACCACCATTGTGATAGCTCATCGTCTGTCCACGGTTCGCAATGCTGATGTCATCGCTGGTCTTGATGATGGAGTCATTGTGGAGGAAGGCAATCATGATGAGCTCATGGAGAAGAGAGGCATTTACTTCAAACTTGTCACAATGCAGGTATACTCTAACTCTAGCAGTTTCCTCAAGTATCTCAGGCATGAGCTGATTTTGCTGTATTTGGTGCTAGAGATAAATGTTACTATTGATTATCTTGAGAAGAGGGGAAAAAGTTTTGGGTGGGAATCAGGGGGATTGAGGATCACTCCAGGTTTTAGTTTAGTTTTTTTTTTTCTTCTTGAAAGGAGAGAAATGAAGAAGGATAGAGAAAGATAAAGTTAAAAAGGCTTAAAAGTGAGCTATCCAATCTAGTAGGGCCTTCACAGGTGGCTCAGTGGTAAAGAATCTGCCTGCCAAGCAAGAGATGTGGGTTCAATCCCTAGGTCAGGAAGATCCCCTGGAGAGGGAAATGGCAACCCACTCCAGTATTCTTGCTGGGAAAATTCCATAGCCAGAGGAGCCTGGCAGGTTGCAGTTCATGGGGTTGCAAAAAGAGTAGAACCCAACTGAGCGGCTAACCAGCAGCTGCAGCAGTATCCACTCTAGCAGCTGCTAGCCACTCATGGCTGTTGAGCACGTTAGTGGTGGTTAATCTGAACTGAAGTGGTTGTAAGTTGAAAATGCCTACCACAGTCCAAAGACTTAGTCCAAAGAAAAATGCAAGCTATCTCAAAAAGTTTTTATACTGATTACATATTAATCTAATATCTTAGATACATAAAAGGTTAGATAAAATATATAATTAAAGTTAACTTAGCCTATCACATTTTTTGACATGTCTACTGAAAACATTGTGTCTCACAGTATGACTTGCACCGTTATTTGTGTGATGTCACTGGTCCAAAGCAAATCCGATTGAGCCAAAAACACTCACCCAAAGGAGGTGACTAGATAAGATACTTGGATTGGATGCCATATTGTTTCAGCATAGTTTATGGGGATCCTTATCTAATGGTTTTAATTTTCAAATATAATCACACCAAAATAATGGCAGTTCTACTTCATCCTTTTCCATAAGGACTTAAATTAAAATGACCATTTTCCTTGATATCTGCTATTGAGCGATTAGATTTCGTTGGTTAACTCCGCCTAACCAACTTATGCATTTTTCTTGTTTATTTTAGACAAAAGGAAATGAACTTGAATTAGAGAATACCCCTGGTGAATCCCTAACTAAAATTTATGACTTGTACACGTCCTCCGAAGATTCAAGATCCAGTCTAATCAGAAGAAAATCAACTCGCAGGAGTATCCGTGGATCCCAAAGCCAGGACAGAAAGCTCAGTACAGAAAAAACTTTGGTACAAAGGAGGCTGCAGACTGATGTCTTTTACAGTGGGCTAAGGCTGGGACAAGAGTGGTAGCAAGAAAGAGTTATCCAGAGTTCCCTGTCCTATCCCTTAGCTTGGTCCACAGACCCAAATCTCAACATGTTAACTCTAAGGTGGAACTTATGAATGATAATTATAGGATAAGAACTTTAGAATTAGAGTTTATAATGTAAAGAGATAATAGTGGGTCTTCACATACAAACATTTTTGTTCTTTCATCCTTACAAATATGCTTGTCACATTCCAGATGTCCGGTCAGACATAAATATTTATGGAATTATCATGTATTTCTTTAAAATTTAAGGCACAATGTAACAGAATCTGTCAGCACTCTTTAAGAAAAGTTCCATAGCCATCAATTGATAAGGAAGTAGGAATAAGATATATTTGCTTAAAAACTTGTGCATACAGAAGAACTGTTCAAGCCATTAAGATCAGTTATTTTCCTAACGAGTTTGTTGTAATATTTTGTGTTCTCCAGGATGAAAGTGTACCTCCAGTTTCCTTTTGGAGGATTCTGAAGCTGAATAGAACTGAATGGCCTTATTTTGTGGTTGGTGTATTTTGCGCCATTATAAATGGAGGTCTGGAACCAGCATTCTCAGTCATACTTTCAAGGATTATAGGAGTAAGTGTTTATGTTCATTTGGGGGACTTACCTGTGAGTCCTGACTAAAGAATGAACTGAAATGTTTGTATTTGTAAATTTATATAAAAGCCACAAAAACATACATTGCACCTTCATGTAACAGCTTGAAGATGTAGAAGTTTTATTTGTGATAGGAAAACTGATTTTTCAAAACTTCCTTTGTCGTGGCACTTGGTTTCTATCCTAGGGCCCTGGGAATGAGATCCTGGAAAACAGCCGCTCTCTGACTCATGCTTGTCAGGACACGATGGGGCTGAGCACTTGGCCTCTGTGGGATGTCCGTCCCACGTATTAAGAGGAAAACAAATGGGACGGCTTGAAAAGATTCAGGTTGACAGATACTGGTTGCACCTGCTTTTCATGATGGCATTTTCAACCATAAAGTTATAATCTCACAAGTCAGACTTTGGCCCAGTGTGAAGGAAGATGGTTTTCTTTCCCTGTGAAGCGGTTGTTCTCTGCATGCTTTTTGAGCCCAAGGCATCCTGTTTAGCTCTTTTAACCAAGGTCTCCGAGTGTGGTTCCGGGTGAGCCGGCTCTATTTCCCCACTGTCTGTCTAACAGTCCACCCTACAAAGAAGGCTGGCTAAAGAAGCCTCCTTTCTTCAGAGAGACCTGGGCTGAATATATGAGCTCACCTCCTGGGCTCACCAAAACCACATCAGCAGACATGTCTCCAGACACCTTGGGACAGTTGGAAATGTCCCTGTGTGAAACAAGAGACTGCCATACAGTGTAGTTTCCATCAGAGGAATAAGAGAGTATCTGTCCCCAATTCTGCAGTAGTGGATTTGGTGCTGACTTGAAGCACCCATTACAAGACTTAGATAGATTAATGAATGAATGAATGACAGGCCCTGACCCCTAGGGAAGGCACGATACCGCCCCATTGAAGTCTGGCCTTAGGGAAGCCTGCCTGAGCTCCACATGCTAAAGCCCTCTTGACCCCAAATACTATAACTAGATGTAAAATGGGTCAGACTTTGAATGATTTATTCAGTGATACTGAAAACCTTTAAATATTTTCTTTTGCCAGATCTTCACCAGAGATGAGGATGATGAAACCAAACGACAGAAAAGTAACTTGTTTTCACTGTTGTTTCTAATCCTTGGAATTATTTCTTTTACTACATTTTTCCTTCAGGTAAGTGTCTACATTTTCACTTTTTTTTTTCCCATTTGGAGAGATGTATCATTACCCAGCTGGCGGAATTTAAACATCTGTGTGATTTGCTGTTTAGTAGAGTCGCTCTTCTAGTCACTGGGCTCTTAGCAGTCAGTTTCCTTGACTTAAACCAAAGATGTTTTCTTCCACTGGCTTCCTTCCTTCTCCCCACCTTCTCTCCTGGCTTGAAATGTTCATGAAGTCAGAGGGAACAGAGAGCGTTTGATCTAATACGATGATTGGAAGTAAAAGCAGGGGTCTTAGAAATGGAATCTAGGGGAGCTGTGGACACATGTTTGGGTATGTAAGTACTGCCATCCAGTTCTGATACTCAGGTATCTTAGCCCCACAAGCCAGTCATGCTGATTTCAAAAATATTTGAAGAGTTTGTCATTCTTTTCCTGAAAAAGAAGAAATCTTTCTAATGATGGAAGAATGTTAGTCTTCAAACAAAAACTGTAGTAAGCATATGTAAAGTATCAGATTTTACAGACTGCAGATCATTTGGCTGAAATGAAATTGCCAGGAGTTTGAGCACTCTAGAAGCTCCGCATGGTAAGGCAGTATGGGCTTTGGTATTAGGTGTAGGGTCAGGTGTGAGTTGCACAAGTTCCTAATTTTGTGTCCTTGGGCAAGTAAATAACTGAAACTGTGTAAGCCTCAGTTCCCTCATGTGTTAAAATGGGGATAATGGTAGCTGACTCTTGATGATGAAAAGAGGTAAATTCCTAGTTGTGTGTGAGATGATTATAAACAGAATCACTTATTAAATGAATGAGTGGTTGCTGCTGCTGCTGCTAAGTTGCTTCAGTCGTGTCTGACTCTGTGTGACCCCGTAGATGGCAGCTCACCAGGCTCCTCTGTCCCTGGGATTCTCCAGGCAAGAATACTGGAGTGGGTTGCCATTTCCTTCTCCAGAATGACTGATTAGTCACATGTAATTTTTAAAGATAGAACTCTCAATAGATCTCTTTATTTTGCATGGTGTGAGCATGTTTATATATTTTGAATAGACAGGACACTTTTCTGGACATGATAGGAGATCCCAAACCCTGGACTCTTTTGTTACTGAGTCCTTCAAGTCTCTTTGGGGAATCTGATCATATTAGAATAAATGTGACACTCTTAACTTGTATACAAGATTGTCTACCAAGTATTAATGCCAGAGAAGTTGGGAAAATGTAGAGGTTGCTGTGGGTGCAGTTGGTTGAGGAGTTTGAAGTGGGATAGGCTTTGAGCTGGAAATCTGAACTGATGACGCAAAGACAGATGAAGTGGTACCTTTGTCACACAGTGATACCCAGGGAGAGTGGAGCCTGGCTTGCCTGGGAAACCGAGGTGAGAACTAAGGCTCTGAATCCCAGGACCTCAGAAGTGCAGAGGCGGCACTGTGCCAACAATGGGATTGGAACGTGGTGTTAGATGGTGATAGCCCCTCATTTAGAAAAGCAAGGAAGGAGCTCGCTGGGGGATGACAGCCCAGGCTCGGGTGCTCATTCTGGGTGAGATTCTCTTAGATGCACATCAGATTCCAGCTCTGCCTCCTTAGAACTGAAGCCTCTGGCCCCTTCCCAGCCTCCCTCGACCTCCATTTCTTCTGTAAAGTGGTAATGATAGGTTTGTCCTCAGGACTTCTAGAGATAATGTTCCTGACACACTTACCACTGGCTAGTTCTCAACCAAATGACAGGAGTAGTACTCTCATAGTGGGCAGGATAGTTCAGGTTTCATTCAGTTTAAAGCAGAAACCTTCATCTGGTAGCTTCCTAGTAAGGTTAAACATTCTGGCAACAGAGGGCTTCAACCCAGTTAATCCAGGGTCTCTTTCTCTCCCGCTTGTCCCTGGCTTGGTGTGTATTAGCAGAGAGTGTACGCAGCATTGCGGCACTGGGTGGGGGGCGCTGGTCTGTGCACCTCCCCTGCCCCCCGCTTCACACTGGTGACCATAGGAGCTGGTGGCCTGCAGTTACACGGTCCAGCCTGGCTGTCCCCCTTGATGAGGACCATGAGGAAGAGTTCTCTTGCTCTCCCTCTGGGCTCTTTGCCCGTGTTTCTTCTCTCTCTCTCTCTTGATGATGTCCAGCCTGCCCCCTGGGAGTGTGGAGGAGCTACAGTTGCCTTCCCTCGTGTCTCAGATGCTGCAGGAGACTCTGGGCTCTTACTAGGGCTTCCCTTCTTCCAATGCACCATCCAGCCATTTCCACTCTGCTCTCCCTGGGCCATCGTGTGGCAGGCTCCATCTGTGAACTTCCTGTCTCGGAGCTCCAGAGAGAAAGTGGCGCAGTGCCTCAGTCTGGCCCTATATATCCCCAAGCTCCCGGGACGATGGTCTGTCCTCTTCCCTCCCCATATGTGGCCCAGCATGGCCACATAATCACATCTTACTCTCTTCTCTCCCCCTAGGCATAGGTCATATCCTTGGGGAAGGGGGGAGATCAGTGCAGAAAACTCTCTCTCCAGTAAGCTTCCTTTCCAACCTATTTCTCTCCTAGACTTTTTCTTTTAACTTGGAAACAAAGCATTTGCTATCTTTGTTCTCTGCATCTTTTATGGCTGGAGGGGCTGCAGATTCCTGTTTTTCCAGGTTGCACCTCAGGTCTGGGGTAATTGTGACCAGTGCCCAGCCCCCACCCTCCCCCATTCACTCAAAAATTTCCTGCTTGGGATGATTCATAATATAAACCCCTGGGTTAGAGTCGAATTCCCTTGCCTTGGGAACAACTCCCCAGCTTCCTCAGTGGCAGGCTTGGTTCCTGAAAGAAAGAAGCGGGAGTGGGAAGGGAGACAGGGGAAACACTTCCTTGCAGATCCGCGATGGGCCCGCTGTTTGGGGAGCGGCAGTGTCGGTTTCAAAGCCAGATCCTCCCACCTCTGCCGGTGGTGCGCCAGGCTCCTGGTCGCTGTTTGAGGAGCAGAGCCGCCAAGCCTTGAAACCGGGCTTTCCGGCTTTGTGTCCTGCCCGGCGCTGACCCCACGTCCCTTTCCCGTGGAGTCGCCGGCGGCCGGGCCTCTGACCAGCCTTCTCCCTGTGGCGTGTCCCCTCCCCAGGGCTTCACGTTCGGCAAAGCGGGCGAGATCCTCACCAGGCGGCTGCGGTACCTGGTTTTCAGGTCGATGCTGAGACAGGTAGGCCTGCGGGGGTGGCGCCCGGGTGTGCACTGTGCCGCGTGGGGAGGCGGCGGGATTGCTGTCGGTGCCGCAGAGCGAGCCCGGGGTGCTCTGCTGGGGATGGGCTCGGGACCCGGGTCCCCGCGAGCCAGAAGGCGTCTCCCAGGCAGGCTCCCCTCCGCCCTCCGCCTCAGCAGCTGTAGGCGGAGGAGGTGGAAGCGATCTTCCGCGCCCCACGTCCCTCTCCCCTCTTTCCTTCTCTCCCCTGGAGACCCGTGAGGCTCATGTTTATTCCTGCCAAGAGGTGCCCTCTGAACCCTTTCTTTCCACAGGTCAAAAGTCAGCCCCGTGGCCCACTTGCTGCTGCTCGGTTTCTGGGCTGGGGCCTGACTGATAGGCTCGCTCAAGCTGCACTGTTCCTAGCCGATAGTGACTTAGGTCCCCCACACTGGGCGCCTTCCAGGCCCTGACAGCACAGGGATGTGAATGTTTGCTTAGGGGGAGGAGGAGGGGGTCCTAGACATGTCACTCAAAGCAGATCAGTGCAAAGGGGAAGGTGTCTTTAACAGTCACGCACATTTTGCTTGTGACTTTTTAACTTTCCATTTAAAAATCACTAATACAGTGATACTTCACAAGAATGCCTCAGATATACCTGGGGGGACGGGGCGGGGTTTGAACCCTGGCTCAAAGCATGGTGACCCCCTGCCGTTTAAAAACAAGACTTTATGGGGATTGCTGGCTCGGGACTGACAGAGCCCGGACCAAGTCCAGTGAGTGAGAGAGCACTGTTGGGTGTAGGTGTCAGGATTTTCAGTCAGACGGTATCATAACAGATCCGAACTAGACTCAGGGCCTGGGCCCAGGGCTAAATGCCCCATTCGCCTGCCAGGCCATAGGCCAACTCCTAGGCCCCTTATACTTTGGATTTGAGCTGAGGATTTGTGTCATACCCTCTCCACCAATTATTCAGTCCGGCCATCATGCATTAAGTGCCTTCTGCTTACAAGGCGTAATACTAGGTATTGTAAGGTCTTCAAGTCAGAGTGGTGCCTGTATACGTGGCAGCTATGTTCCACTGGGGAAGACACTTAAGCACTTAACAATTTTAGAAAAGCAAATGGGTATGTACTATAATAAATTATAATGCATTATAATTAGTTTTTTCTTAAATATTTGATAAATGCTGTTTTAACTGCAAATCACAGTTGAGGTAACTTCTTAGGACCTTAGTTATTTTTGTAACAGACACAAACCGAGACTTCAAACTCACAATATTTTTAGTGTTTTTGTATTTAAAAGTGTAAGTGGTTTTATTAAGAAAATTCTATTTTGAATGTTAAACTTTAATCTAGATTTCTTTTGTTGATTTTTTTTTTAAACCCAATTCATTTATGTGGCCATAAACTATAGTCAGCTGTTTATTTGACTTCTCTATTTGAATGTCTATTAAGAATTTCATACCAAAAGTCTCCAAAACAGCTTTGGACACCCCTCCCACCCTTTGCCAAAGGGCTTACTCCTTACCTAGACCTTCCCAATATCAGTAAATGGCCCCTCCATTCTGCCAGTTGCTCAGGTTAAAGTCCCAGGAGTTGTCCTTGTCTCCTCTTCTTTGTCCGATATTATGACAGCCTCCTAACCCGTCTAACTGTCTCAGCCCTTATTCTAGTCTACTAGGTTCATTGCCCAAGAACCAGAATCATTCTTCCAAGATAAAAGTTAAATCACATCCCTCTGCTTAAAAGCTGCTAAAAGCTGCCCATATCTCACAGGTTAAACTCTGGAATCTTGGTTTTTTTGTTGTTGTTGTTCACGTGATGCAGCTTGTGGGATCTTAGTTCCCTGACCAGGGATTGAACCTGGGTCCTCAGCAGTGAAAGCGTGGATTCCTAGCCACTGGACCACCAGGGAATTCCCCAATCTGGAATCTTTGCATTTGCCAATAAAGTCACAAACTCTGTGTCCCCACTACCTCCCCAGACCTCATCTCCTAGAGCTTCACCTCATTTCCCATACACAGTCTACTCTATATAAATAGGCTGACATAAGTGGATATATGGGGGTAGGGAAGAGGGAGAGCCCAGTGAGAATGGATGTCTGTCCTGAGGAAGAGGCAGCTTCTGTACATTTACATAGAGGTGCTTTAAGGCTGGTGACCACCTTTATGCTTTCTTGCTTGTATGTGAGCAGATCAGAAATGCCTCTGCCTCGCAGCTTTTGCACATGCTGTTCGTTCCTTGTCCAGATACTCTCATCCCTCGGGGCTTTTGCACCTGCTGTTCATTCCTTGTCCAGATACTCTCATCCCTCTCTGTACTCAGATCTCTGCTCAAATGTCACCTGAGCAAGGCCTTCTCTCTCACTTCCCCAATCTATAAAATGGTGCCTCCCCCCGCTTTTTTCTCTTATTACCCCATTCTGTTCTTCTTCCTAGCATTTATTACCCCTTGGCATGGTGTATATTAATTTATGGGTCCTGTCCCTGGAATCTGGGCTTCATGAAACCAGCAACTCTGTCATTTTTGTTCAGTGTTGAATAGGTCCAACACGTA
>SJYV01021955.1:0-15376 GCA_006410875.1 Neotragus pygmaeus | reverse complement strand
GACCAACTTAGATAGCATATTCAAAAGCAGAGACATTACTTTGCCGACTAAGATCCGTCTAGTCAAGGCTATGGTTTTTCTAGCGGTTATGTATGGATGTGAGAGTTGGACTGTGAAGAAGGCTGAGTGCCGAAGAATTGATGCTTTTGAACTGTGGTACTGGAGAAGACTCTTGAGAGTCTCTGGGACTGCAAGGAGATCCAACCTGTGCATTCTGAAGGAGATCAGCCCTAGGATTTCTTTGGAAGGACTGATGCTAAAGCTGAAACTCCAGTTCTTTGGCCACCTCATGCGAAGAGTTGACTCATTGGAAAAGACCCTGATGCTGGGAGGGATTGGGGGCAGGAGGAGAAGGGGACAACAGAGGATGAGATGGCTGGATGGCATCACATTCAATGAGTCTGAGTGAACTCCGGAGTTGGTGATGGACAGGGAGGCCTGGTGTGCTGCGATTCATTGGGTCGCAAAGAGTCAGACACAACTGAGCTACTGAACTGAACTGAACTGAAACAGAATACCAAATGAAAAAATAAAAATAAGCTCAAAGGAAAAGTTTCAGTTAATAGCCTCTTGTACATGAGCCCTTTCTTAATAGGGAAAACTTACAAGTCTGAAACCACAAGATGTGTTTGGGACACCTCTGGAATTGGCCCACTTTCTCCCTATTTTAATCCATGGAACATGGACTGAAATAAGCAGGTGGAATCAGGTCTTTCTATTTTGGTCATTGTGGGTTTCCAGAGCTGGAGAACAAGCATGGTATGCCCTTTCATGATTTGGGCTTCTGCCACTAATTCCCTGTGTCCTTACCCAAGAATCACTCATTTGCAAATTGAAGAGCTGGACCANCAGGTCTTTCTATTTTGGTCATTGTGGGTTTCCAGAGCTGGAGAACAAGCATGGTATGCCCTTTCATGATTTGGGCTTCTGCCACTAATTCCCTGTGTCCTTACCCAAGAATCACTCATTTGCAAATTGAAGAGCTGGACCAGAACCCAGAGGTTACCTACAGTGTGATGTTTTGTGACTCTCTTACCAAGTGAAGGGAGGAAAAAAAAAAAGTTGTAGAAGCAGAAGGTTGGCTCTGTCTCTGCTTGGGTGGCTCTGAGCAGAGCAGAGGGCACCTGGGGGTGATTTGAAGCATCCATCTCCATGGTTACACTCCATCAAAGCTGCCCGCCCAACACCACCCACAGACGACTAACAAAGTTGGCACCACTGGCCACTGGCCTCACCCCACACAAGCCATGCCCACAGCATGTCTGCCCAGAGCTGGGAGATGAACAAATGTTTGCTCTTCATTAGGCTGTATCATATGCCTCACAGCTGTTCCTTGTTGCCTTAAATAGTCTTAATGGAGCTGTAATAACCAGATACCTTCTGGTTTCCCTACTGGGCTTGTTCTATTCATTATGACAACAGGCTGCCTGGATTGGACTGGGATTAACACAATTCTCTTCCTTCTCTCCATTACAAAGTCACCTCATCTTCTTTCCCAGCATCCTTCCCAAACTTGATATTCAGCTGACCCTGATGGTGGCTGGGTTTCTAGGACTCACAGACAAACCTAACTCTCCAGTCAACATCTGTTAACATTTGATGGTATGCTTAGGGTTTCTGGTTTGTAACTGGGGGAAGTTGGGGGAATTTGGGCTGGGGATGATAGAAAGGGGAGGAAGGAAGACTCTGAGATCCAAGATCATGTGCAGAAGCCCCTGACTTTAATGTGGCTGTGTTACAACAGCAGGGTAGATTTGAGGGATCACCACATGCTTCCATTGGCAACGGATGTCACCAGCAGTCAGTTCTGCAAGTGAGGGCAGGGGTCTGTGGGCACAAGCAAGGCAAGTGCTGGGGACTCCATGGGTCTCCTGAGACCAGCAACTCTACCTTGAAAGTACATTAGCATCATCTGGAGAGCTTAGAAAATATTGATCCCTGGATCCCACTTTCAGAGATTCTGATGTAATTAGTCTGAAAGATGGCCTGGGTGTTGGTGTTCTTAAAACTTCCCTGGGTAATTCTAACATGTAGTCAACATTGGAAGCTTCTTCTAAGACTCAGATCTGTTTGGGAAGTGCAGTTAATTTGCTTTAGGCCTCCTTGAGTACTTGGGAACACAAGGCCCCTGGTCAGTCACGGTAGCTAAGGCTTGAGACATAACTAGCAGGGTGGGAGCCCCAGAGAGTGAAGTCCAGTGGAGATACGGGTAGGATGGAGGAGCCCCCTGGCCTGGACAATTGGTTCCTACTGAGACTCCCAGCCCTGCACGAACAGAACACTCTTTGGATCCATTTGACCAATGCCTTCACTCTCACTGCATAAATATGAAAAGGGAGGCCCAGAGAGGAGGAGGAACTGGCCCAAGGTCACCCAGATACTTAATGAAAGAGACAGGACTTGAACCTAGGCATTCTGACTCTCAGTTCAGGACCATTCATGCATTATTTCAAGTCACTGAACTTAAAATATATATTCAAGTTTACATGCTGAAGAGAACAAGACGATTTTATGGCTCTTTATGAAAGAATGTGTGTGGGCTTATCTGGGCTTAGGGCCCAGTCTCCTGGTTCAAGCAGCTTCATACTTTCCTTGAATTACTGTTCCAGCTGCCTACCTGTCTCTGGTTTCCATGCTCCGGGCTACGACAAAGAGTTGCATCTAAAATGTGAATTCAGCTTAAAAAATCCTGATTTTTTTCAGTAGCTCCCCATTACTCCTAGAGTAATATTCAAACTCCTCAGCCTGACAAGACCCCCTTGCCCCAACCCCATGCCTGCTTAACAATTTCAGTCTCATCTCCTTCTCTGCTCCCTCCTAGTTCTTCAGCTTTGACTTAGACTTCACATCTTCCAGAAAGCCACTGGCCATCCAGCCTCCCAGGCCAGGCTCAGTGCATGCCACCTCCATGGGTTCTGACAGCACTTCGTTCAGTTCAGTCGCTCAGTCATGTCCGACTCTTTGTGACTCTTTGTGAGGTTGCTCAAACTCATGTTCATTGAGTTGGTGATGCCATCCAACTATCTCATCCTCTGTCATCCCCTTCTCCTCCTGCCTTCAATTTTTCCCAGCATCAGGGTCTTTTCCAGTGAGTCAGTTCTTCACATCAGGTGGCCAAAGCATTGAAGCTGCAGCTTTAGCATCAGTCCTTTCAGTGAATATTCAGGACTGATTTCCTTTTGGATTGACTGGTTTGATCTCCTTGCAGTCCAAGGGACTCTCAAGAGTCTTCTCCAACATCACAGTTCAAAAGCATCAATTCTTTGGTGCTCCGCTTTCTTTATGGTCCAACTCTCACATCCATACATGACCACTGGAAAAACCATAGCTTTGACAGACCTTCATCAATTAAGAAATGTCTCTGCTTTTTAATATGCTGTCTAGGTTTGTCATTGCTTTTCTTCCAAGGAGCAAGCGTCTTTTAATTTCATGGCTACAGTCACCATCTGCAGTGATTTTGGGGCCCAAGAAAATAAAGTCTGTCACTGTGTTCATTGTTTCCCCATCTATTTTCCATGAAGTGATGGGAGTGGATGCCCACTCCTCAGAGTGGAGGCTCTGAGGATGCCTCTATTGTGACATTTTACTAAACAGTGAACTAGTCAGTTTATATGCCCATCTCTAAGAGTAAGCTCTATGAGCTCAGTTGGTAAAGAATCTGCCTGCAATGCAGGACACCCCAGTTTGATTCCTGGGTGGAGATCTGCTGGAGAAGGGCTACCCACTCCAGCATTCTTGGGCTTCCCTTGTGGCTCAGGTGGTAAAGAATCTGCCCGCAATGGGGAGACCTGGGTTCGATCCCTGGGTTGGGAAGATCCCCTAGCAAAGGGAAAGGCTACGCACTCCAGTGTTCTGGCCTGGAGAATTCCATGGATTGTATAGTCCATGGGGTCACAAAGAGTTCGAAATGACTGAACGACTTTCACTTTCCCCATAAGGCAAAGACTCCATCTTGTCTTCTCAGTTCCCAGAGACCAGTACAACGCCTGGTCCAGGAAAAGTGCTTTAACATCTTACCATTGACATTCTGCGAGACCGAGTCCTTGGTCCTCATCTCTGTCTATACTCACTGACTTTGAACAGCCATGTATCATCTCTATGTCAATGACTCCCCAGATTTTCTCCAAAGTCCAGGCTTCTTTCCCAAATTCCAGTCTCATACATCCAGCTAACTATTTCCCCCCTCCACTAGGATATCTATTGGACAGCTTAGTTCAAAAAGGAACTCCCCACTCCTTCCTTATCCTCACTGTTCCACTCGCAGGTTCCCATTTTCACTGTGGCAACTCCATCCTTCGGTGTCTCAGATAACAGCCCTGGAGTGACCCTTGATTCCTCTGTTTCTCTCAGTTGCTATGTATAACGTGTTAGAAAATTCTGTTGGCTCTTAAAATACATTCATAGTCCAACCACTTCTCCCACCCCTGCTGCCACATTCCAGGTGAATCACCACCATCTCTCCACTGAGCTACTGCAGTGGCCTCTCAACTGGCTTCCCTACTTTTACACGTTCCTTCATTTCCATTCTCCACATAGTAGCTAGAAGCAGTCTTTCAAAATGTCAGGAAATTATCACTGTCTTCTCAAAGCTCTGCAGCAGCTTTCTATCCCATTCAGAGTAAAAGCCTAAAGTCCTTCTAGTGGCTTATAAGGCACTATATGGTCAGGCCCCCTTTATTTTTCCAACTATACCTTCTATTACTTTTCCTCCATGCTCACTCTACTCCCTCCATGACCTCCGTGTGCATGCCAGATATATTACTCCCTTGATCTGGACTCTTTTCCTCTGGGTATTTTTCGCCAAGTCTCTACCCATATCTCATAATGAAAGATGGCCCTTTCAGTCTCTGTAGTATTGGAACCTCCTTAACTTCATGTTCCTGGAATATCCTCTCCCTTCCTTATACTCTTTCACTTCCCATGGTACTCACTTGTGGAATATTGTATAAGCCACAGATTATATTTTCCGTTTGCTCCTGTTTTGTGTTACCTTTTAGAATCTTGCAGCTGCTCCTCCCTTCAACAAGAGATGGAGTCTAGGGACTTCCCTGGTGGCTAAGTGTCCAAGTGGCTAAGATTCTGCACTCCCAATGCAGGCAGCCTAGGCTTGATCCCTGGTCAGGGAACCAAGATCCCACATGCTACAAACTAAGAGCTCATATGCTGCAACTAAAAGACACCACAAGCCACAAAGAAAACTAAAGACCCCATGTGCCACATCAAAGACCTGGTGCAGCCAAATAAACAGCAATAAAATACATTTTTTAAAAAAGGGATGGAGTCTAATTCCTCTTCTGTAGAATGTAGGCAGTTATTGCTTGCTTATAACCAACAGAAGGTGGAAAGAATGTTCTGTGTGGTGTCCGAGTGTAGGTCACAAGGGGTAATGCACCTGCCACTTTGTCCACTAGCAGGCTCACCAATGGAGCCCTGCACCACTACGGAAGAAGTTCAAGGATCTTGAGGCAAGCATGCTGTGAAGAAGCCAGGCTACCTGAAGAGGCTGAGCATAGGTGTTCCAGCTGGCTATCCCAGCTGAGATCCCAGATGACAGCCTACATCAGTGGGTAGCCATGTGAGTGAAGACACTTCCAGATCACTTCAGCCCTAAGCCATAGAGCCTTCCAAGTCAAGGCTTCAGACATCACGGTGTAGAGACAGACTATCCCTGCTGTATTCTGTCCAAATTCCTGATCCGCTGAATCAACATGCATGATAAACTGGTTGCTTTACGTCACTAAGATTTGGGGTTGTTTGTAACACAGTATGTTTTTACTGTCTACCATACTATATTATTTTAATTCCCTGGTGGCTCAGACGGTAAAGTATCTGCCTACAATGCGGGAAACCTGCATTCGATCCTTGGGTTGGGAAGATCTCCTGGAGAAGGAAATGGCAACCAACTCCAGTACTCTTGCCTGGAAAATTCCATAAACGGAGGAGCCTGGTGAGCTGCAGTCCATGGGGTCAAAGAGTCGGACACGACTGAGCGACTTCAGTGTCAATGTCAATACTATATTATTTACTAACACATTACAATAAGTAAGTTATTGTAAACTAACAACCTTATTTTTAAGTCTATTGTTTATTTTGAGGTTCCTCTGCTAGAACACAAGTTTCACAAGGACAAGGATCTTCGTCCATTTTTGTTCTCTGGCGTATCCCAAATATCTAGAACAGTCCTTGGGAATAGTAAATACTCAGTAAATATTTAATGAACAAATTTGTAAGTGACTGAAAAACTTAACTGAATTTTATAAGACACAGCTTGCTACAGCTGAGAGGTCTCTTATATGTCAACTCGTCAAATCCACTCATTTGTATGAAAAAACTGAGCAGAGTAGGGGAGTGACAGGCAACAGGCAGAGCACGCAGTGTGTGGCTTTGAGAGTAGGCCTGGAGACCCGGGAATCTTCTATCTACAGGAGGAAATGGTCTTCAGGTAGATTTGTGATTCTTTGCTCAGTCTGCAGCTTGCAGACATCACAGGAGCCTTGATGATCAAAACAACATCCAGCTACAGTCTCTGTTACTGGAAAGATACTGTGGAAAGACTCCTGTTAAGTAATGCTTTCCAATTAACCTCCAGTTAATCAGGAAATACTGTTAACTAGAAGCTAAGCATTCAAGCTAACTGATTAATATAATTTGAAATGATTGAGGGCAAGTCTAGTCTACTTAATGCTATTTCTGGTTGAAGTTCAAATGATGGAACAACATGTACTGTTTTCTCTTTCACTATAAAAGCAGTTAATTTCCATGCTAGAAAGTTTGGGAAATATAAAAAAGCACACACACACACACAAAAGAAAAAAAAATCAACCAAAATCCCACCACACAGGGATGGATGCTTTTAAAAGCAACATCATTCTGGGTATCAATGCACCAAGATTGTCAAATATATTTGCATTTCTGTTTTCAAATTTTAGATGGCAAGTTCTTAGAACAGTGTTTCTCAGGCTTTGACTGCTTGGCCCCCTTTCTGATAAGTCACAGAGATCAATCCCTTAATGCTATTTGAAAATTTAAAACAAATTAAAAATTATAACTGATGACTTATTCAACCTTCATGATATTGACTATGACTTTATAAACAACACACCCTCTCCTGACATTCACTCAGCAGACAGATCTACACAAGTGAGCGTAAGTGCATTCGTGTTTCCCCCTCCCCCATCACACACACTTTCAGGGCTTGGGATTGAGGCAGGAGATAGATGGGCCCCAGGCTGAGCAGGCTCCAAACAGTCTCTCCCTGACGCTTCAGAACAAGAGATAACAACAGAGCCCTGCTTGAATAAAAGATAAGCTGATCACATTTTTTCTTGGTCTTGTGGTCAAGGAGACAGCCCAGACCACATGTGAGCAGAAAAAATCCTCAGGGGTCCAAAAGGAAGGAGGGGGCTGCCAGCCCATAATATGTCCTGCCAACCTCCCAGAAACACTCACAATAGAAAATTCATCTTGGCTGAAAGATGTGCATGCACATTGGAGAGGGCCCTGAGTCAGACCAAATATGGACATGAGTAAGATGACTGGCTGAGGGGACCGGCAAAACTGCCCCCATATAAGAGAGCTAAGCCACTCCTATTGGGCAGAAATCACTGAGTCCACCTTTGGATTCTTCCACATGTATGTCACTTCTAATAAACGCTTTACCTGCTTCACAATCTTTGTCTCTTTGCTGACGTCTTTTTTCAAAGCAGATAAGGACTGAGGTCCTGCTTCCAGCTGCTGTACCCCACAGCCCCCTGAGACCAAGAACATTCAAGCAACCTCCTAGGAAATAAGGCCCACGGAGGCGAGGTGATGGGACTATCTCCTGCGATTCTTATCCCAATATCCTCCCCAAGTTTATAGATTGAATATGTGAAAAATGCTGTTTTACTTAGACCATATTTGAAATTAACTGCTAGTTCTCCTGAGCTGGTAATTACTTACATTCATTGACATAAACGTTTTTGTTCTCATAAATGTGTCAAATGTTCCCCTTGCTACCATGTTTTACACTCTCATAAAGTTTTAGGACCAGACAGGCTCTTAGTAATCACTGTATCCAAACTCTTCATTCCACTAATAGAGACTTTTAAAAGTCAGACTGCAAAATGAGAGGCCACACAGATTGTTGCATTGGGGTCTGGACCCCTCCCCCATAGTTTGGCACAATTTCATGACCTCACACAGCTTCTCAAACACTGCTGTGTTAAGCTCTTTCTCAGAATACAGTCTGAGAGTTAAACTTAGTCCTCAGTACCAAGAATTCCAAATGTGTAGCATCTGAGTCAACGCATTTTCACTGCACACACTGAAACTGAACCTAGCATATTTGGGCCACATGCTGCATGTGAAAGAAAAAACACACCACCACCACAAGAAAACCTAGTGCAAATAACCCAGAGCTTGGCACTTAGTAAATGCTCAAAGGATATTTTGAGAAAGAAGGAGGAGAAGGAGAGAGAGGAAAAGAGAAGAAAGAGATGCTCTTTCCAAAGCTGCTTGCAGCTGCATTCTGACTGGCACAGGAAGGGTGCAAAATTCCTCCAGGGGAGTGAGATGCTCTTTAGGGCAAGAAAACATCTTAATGAGTTTCTCCTCTTTCCATTCTATTTTTTGTTTGCAAAAGGCCTAATGGGCAAGGAGTGAAACAAAAGGAGTGAGATAAAGAAAGCTAAATTGTTCCGCATAAAAAAATTAAAGGGAGTGTGGGAGTTCTCTTTTGGCTCCTAGGAAAAAAGGAGGAGGAAAAAAAGGAAATTTTGAGGACACTAAAAAGAACTTTGGGGAAGGAAGTGATAGAGACCTGTCAGGTGACCAGAACCTCAGAAGGACTTGTATTCAGGTGCTTCCTGTACTGCAATCTTGTGATTTCACAAACCTCAGTAACAACTGCTACTCACAAGTCCCTGGCAATAGAGACAGGCTGGGGAGCAAGGTAAGGGGTGTCCAAGGCAAGGATACAGCAGGGGTACAGAGAAAGGGGGGACGGCTGTCACCAGATGAGACTGACTGGGGAGTGTTGAAGACACAACAGAAGCGTGACTATGAGGCAAGAGGCAACCAGGAGCAGGCGGACCTCCCAGAAACCACTGGAATGCAGGGCACCTGCTGGCTTTCTTCAACGTGTAGGATGGGGGCTCAAGTCCTTCCCTCTTCCTACTGAAGGAAGATGTGACTCCAAACTGATGCAGCAGATCTGGGTGGGGACTGAGAGTGTATTTCTGACATGCTGCTGGGAGCTGCCGATGCTGCTGGACCAGGGACCATACTTTGAGTAGCAACACTAGCATCCAGAAGGCTTCTGCACACACCAGGGAGTTTCCTGCTGGGTGGTCTCTTACCTCATACTCCTCCTTGAACCCGTAGCCCTGGCCCCTCTTCATCTGGGTGATGTGCTGGAGCAGGTCAGCCACCCGGATGGCGGGCTGGAACTGGTCTCGGGGATAGCTCATCTCCACGGGGTCGCAGGCTCGGTAGGGGTGAGTCTGGATCGTGAGGGTGGGCTGCGCCAGCTCCCCGCGGCTGCCATCTGCTTCAAAGAGAAGGAGGCAGAACAGGCCATCACCTATAGGAGCTTTGCCTTCTGTTCTCTGTCCCTCCCCTAGCTTGACATGGGGAGGACAGAGGGAGCTAACTCAGGACGGCTGGTCAGGGAACTTCAGAAAGAACAGAGATGGTGGTTTCCCTGGCCTGGCTATAGTGGCGCATTTAAGAAACTAAAAAACAAACAAACCAGCGATGCAATAACCTGCGGTTTGTTCCTATTTCAAGGGTGCATCTTTACGGAGTAAAGCCAAGCTTCCGGGTTGGCTGTCAGCTCTGTCCGTCCTCCAGGCTTGTCAGGGTGGTCGTGGCCAACCCAGGCCAATCCCAGAACCAGTGAGAAGCTGGGCAGGCTGGATACTGGGAGCAGCCTCCTGCAGCCTGCCTGGAATGTCTTGGTGGTCCCTGGAGATCAAAGCCACTTGGCTGCTTCAGGTCCATTCGACTGTATCCTTGCGACCTGGTTTCTCTATCAGTTTGTCTCCTTCAGGTTCCCTGGGAGGAACTGGAGCCAGTCTTGGATCCACAGTAAAAAGCGGGACCCTCACCCTCTCAGCTGCTCTCTCCAGCTATGGCATCTGCAGTGAGACCATTTTCTGCCTACTGTCTGATTTCCCCAGCAAGAAACACTCTTAATCCAGGAGTGATGCTGTACTGCCTCACAGGTAGAGAGGCCAGAACCTCCTCCTTCAGCTGCTTCTCCCAGGCCCGGACTATGTACCTGATCTCCTTCATCACCTCTCCTTGGTATAAGATCTATAATCTCCCCTGTTAACAATCTTTAGACACACTGAATTGAGCTCACTGCCCCATATTAGCTGGGCCACCCTCAAAACGGAGGCCTATTGAGGGTGGAATTTGAATTCTTCTGCTCCCTTTGTACCAGGAAAACCACTTTCTTACCCTCTGAACTCCCTGCCAGCCACACACTGTCATCTTCTAGGGTCAGTGCATCTCATCCAGAACCATTCAGGCTTGGTCTCTCCTCCCAGAGACGTGGACAGTCTACGCCCTAGACCGTTGTGTTTGTGGTGTGCTTAAGATGAGGACTGCCAGATTTAATGTGTCTCACCCAGATATTTTCAGACACTGCAAGGCACCAAGGCAGACTCCACAAGGTCTATGCCACACTCATTTCCTGGGAGAGTTAGCATGTATTTCCTCATTTTCTGCAACTTGTCTTTTCAGAATCCATGCGTCTTTCAGTTTGTCTCTATGTCACAATAATCCATCAAACACTGATTCTATAGAAGTGAACTTCCTCCTATGTGTCGGCATGAGTAAAGCTGTTCCTTGTAAGGAAATGATTGCTGACAGAAAGATCTAGAACTTACAGGTTTATGCACCAGGAAGAAGGGCCTAGATGTAAGCACATGATGTAAGAAGGTGAGATGTAAGCACATGTTTCCTGGCAAGCAGGAGGAAAATACAGCTTATTTTTCTCCTCTGATGTGAGGTCATAGGTAACATATCTGCACTGGCACTGCTTCAACACAGAGCTGGCAAATGTGGGCACTGTGTCCCTTCTCCATCACACCCTTGTGGTCGGGAGTTAAGATTTACTGAGACTTCACCCTGTGCCAGGGACTCTGGCAGGCACTGGAAATGCTCAGAAGACAGTCTAGTACAGCGGTCCCCAACCTCCTTGGCATGAGGGACTAGTTTCGTGAAAGACAATTTTTCCATGGATCCAGGGTAGAAGATGGATTTGGGCTGATTCCATTGCATTACATTTATTATGCCCCAGCTGATCTGACAGGTGGTAATGAGAGTGATGGGGAGTGGCTGTAAATAGAGATGAAGCTTCATTCACTCAATGGCTTCTCACCCGTGCTGTACAGCCCAGTTCCTAACGGGCCATGAACTGGTACCAGGCTGTGGCCCAGGGGTTTGGAACCCTTGTAAGGTGGACAGACAAGGAGATCCATTGGAAGCACAAGAAAAGTGGGAAAAGCCAAGCACATCTATGTAGGAGCAAGGAGGCTGGGAAGGAGCAGAAGTGGAGGGTGGCGGGTGATGGGGGCAAAGTTGTAAGAGATGGTGTGAGGTAGGCCTAGAGAGGTGTGAATGTCTACGAACCTCCAAGCTAGTAGGAAGGATTTTAAGAAGATGCCTTCTCTTAAAGACACATCATGTCTTGTAGCTCAGTAATAAAGAGCCAGGCTGCCAATGCAGGAGACAGAGGAGATGTGGGTTCAATCTCTGGGTTGGGAAGACCCCCTGGAGGAGGGCATGGCAACCCACTCCAGGAATTCTGGCCTGGAGAATCCCCATGGACAGAGGAGCCTGGCGGGCTATAGTCCAAAGGTTCACAAAGAGTCAGACATGATGGAAGTGAATTAGCACATATGCCTTGTAGGTGTCCCAGCTGCCATGGATATGTGGCATCCTTCTGTGAATATCACCCATGGGGCTGGAGAAGAAAGGAACACTTGGGTTTGCTTCTCCAGATGCTGTACTTCATGGTTTTCCAGGACAGGATGAACCAGACTCAGTGCCTGGAGCCCTGGCAGTGTCTCCCACCTAAGCCACCATCATACACGGGGACAGATACCTTCAGAGACCCATGGGCCTGGGCGGCCTGGGAGACCAGATGCCTGGCAGAGACAGGCTTCTTAGGATCAAGCACCTGATGAGTTTTGTGAGATGCCAAGTGCTTCCAAAACCAAACAGCTACCAATATGGGTTTTTTCCTCTAAACACATTGCTAGACAGACTGTAAACTCAGTGTCAGCAAAACCAACACTGGAATGGAAAATAAATGTGTCTGAAATTTAGCAACTTGTATTGCTGTAACATTTGTAATAATGTCAGTGCTGGTGCTAATGATGCTGTGGAGACTCGGAACCAAGGGATTTTCAAGGTTTATTAATTCAACTAGTTGGACTCCCTTTTTCAATGTATCTTACTTCACCTATTCCCTTATTAACCTCTGATAATGCAGAAGTGATGCCTTTTATCACACCCCATTTCACCAGACGCACTATACTTAATTTTCCATCATTAGGTTTAATGAAAACCCAATTTCACAACTCACTTCTCTCAGGAACCTACAAGTAATGCTACGTTTTTATCAGCCCCAATTAAAAAGCGTTATGATGTTCCTATTCGAGAGGGAGCCTTAAAACTAATGTGCGATTCTGCTGCTAATTCAACAAGGGCGCTGGAATCCACATGCTGCTCATAAAATGTAACTCGAACCAGCTGGCCCAGGGAGAGAACAGTTTTCATTTTTCTCCTCATCAGACCCTTTCATGCCATTTCAACTTCTAATTTATGGGTTTTGCATGTTTATTTATCACATAATAATATTTTGCATATCTTCTGTACTTTTTTCTATAGCTGTTGTCTAGGGCTTGAATTTCCTCCCCACCCCCACCACCGCAACAAGTCTCGCTGCTGCCTATGAGGCACTTGCAGGGTGAGCAGAGGGCTTATGGTGACGTGTATGAGATGCCAAGTTGCCATGCTCCCTTTGATTTCCTCTTTCCTGTCTCTTCTTCCTTGGGAACCTGGCTTTGACCTTCTCTTTCTTTTTCATTCTCCTGCTACCAGTCATTACAGATCTTCCATTAATGTCAGCTACATATTTCTAATCACTTGCTAGGAAAAGCCACTTCAACCAGCTATCAGATATGAACCGAGTACCTACCCTGTACAAAGCACAGTGTGAGATACAAGTACAGACAGGAGGGTGGAGGAAAGCGTGTTCAGAGGAAGAGAAGCTTCCACTTGTAGGAAAGAAGGTGCATAAGCACTTCTGACAAAATTGAGACGGGATGAGCTCTGGGAGGTGGAAGGGTAACATGCTACAGAGTCAGCGCCGTGGATATATTCCTCAAGCTTTAAGCATTCACACTCTGTTTCTGTGGATTTTGCTGTAACTGTGTACAACCTGTATCAGCCCTGCCCATTTCCATGATGATGGAAATAGTCTGTATCTGTGCTTTGCAATATGGCAGCCACTTATCAAATGTGACTACTGAGCATGGGAAATGTGGCTAATGTGATGGGCAAACTGTATTTCACATTTTGCTTAATTTTAATTCACTTAAATTTAAAATCCCACATGTGGCTTATGGCTCCTGGACGGGAACCGCAGATCTAGAGAAAGATACAGGAAGAGGGAGAACATTCTGGAGTTACACAGAAGAGTAAAGAGGTCCAATTGAAATATAGCATGGGCCATGTATGTAATTTAAATTGCTTTGCTTATAGCAACATTAAATAAGGTAAAAAAAAAAGTGAAATGAATTTCAGTAAGAAATTTTGTTAAATCCAATGCATTAAAATGATATTTCAATGCAAAACTGGTATAAAACTATTAATGATATATTTGACATTCTTTACTCATACTAAGGCTTTGAAATCCAAAGTGTATCTTATAAAGTGTTTCAACTCAGCCGTATTTCTAGTGCTCAACAACACATATGGACACTGGCCACAGTACTGGACAGGGCGGGTATACACAGACATCCAGAGTCAAATCAAGTTCCAAAGAGAGCTGACTTAGAGCTAGAGTGAACTCCAAACGGCACCTACCCACACAGCTCTAGCAGAGCGCTGTCCAGGGGAATGCCATGTAAGGACGGATGTGCTCTATATCTGCACATTCAATATGGCAGCCACTTCCTGCATTGGTAGATGGATTCTTTACCACTGGCCGTGCCGCCTGGGAAGCCCCTATGACTAACACGCACTTCAAATATGGCTAATGTGACTGAGGATCTGAATTTTTAACTTAATTTCAATTAATTTAAATATAAATAGCCACCTGTGGCCAGGGGCAACTTCACTGAATAGTGCATATCTACACAGTTATGCTTTCAAAATTTTTCTTTAAATCAACTTTGAACTTTACTTTCTCTCATTATGAATGATAGTGAAATATAAAATCACAGGCATGATATGCTACTTTTGACTTAAACTAGGATATGGGCTTCCTCTGTGGCTCAGATGGTAAAGAATCTGCCTGCAATGCAGGAGACCCAGGTTCGATCCCTGGGTCGGGAAGATCCCCTGAAGAAGGGAATGGCAACCTACTCTAGTATTCTTGCCTGGAGAATTCAAGGGACTGTATAGTCCATGGGGTTGCAAAGAGTTGGACATGACTGAGAAACTTTCACTTCACTTCAAGTGACAAAACAGGATAGNTCCCTGGGTCGGGAAGATCCCCTGAAGAAGGGAATGGCAACCTACTCTAGTATTCTTGCCTGGAGAATTCAAGGGACTGTATAGTCCATGGGGTTGCAAAGAGTTGGACATGACTGAGAAACTTTCACTTCACTTCAAGTGACAAAACAGGATAGGTGTGCACAGATTCGCGACCTTTGAGAAAGTGTATATTCACACCACACCCCCATCTCATATCTCCCTCGGGAATTTGTTCTTACTTAATGTAATGGCAGACAGAATTACCTTGTCTCCCAGTCTTAAATGTGACCAACTATCCAGGGTTGAACTTGTAAAACTAATAGTAAATACAGTGTTACCTCCCTGTGCCACATTCCTAGAGGTGAAATGGTCATTATATAGTTGGCAATTGAGGTAACACGGGCTCAAAGGACACAAACATCTCATCTTTTCCCATTTTCTTTCCTGGGCTCAGAGAATCTAGCAAGCCAATACAGGGATCATGCATCTCCAAGTCCTTTCTCTTCCTCAGTCCCTTTTATTGGCAAAGACAAAAGAAGGTGGGGACTTCCCTGATGGTGCAGTGGTTAAGAATCTGCCTTGCAATGCCAGGGATGCAGATTTGATCCCTGGCTGGGGAGCTAACATCCCACATTGCTTAAGACCTGACATAGCCAAAAAAAAAAAAAAAAAAAAAAAGAGA